>JADBJO010004429.1:157500-162443 GCA_016801955.1 Conus betulinus | reverse complement strand
GTGGCGAAAGTGGTTAGCGTCGCGGACTCCCGGCTGGGAGGTCGTGGGTTCGAATCCCATCAGAGTCATGTGGTTTTTTCTGCCCCGACCAGCTCCTACCCAGAGTTGAGTTTGCTGCGGGACTCAGTTGGGAAGACTGGGACCACACAGTCGGTTTCATCCACTTAATGGATGCGTTTCTGAGAGTGTTGCTCAAATTTCCTGACCAACACTGCAGGTGTCTGTATCTCTCGGGCCTGGTTGACGCCGGGATATATTATGAAAGGAAGCGTAGAGTACAGCCCTGTCATGTAGTCTCAGACCGAAATGGAAATCCGTAGCATCATCTTAATCATCCTCATTCTCATCGATCAGCATGAAAAAAAAAAAGTCTCAAATTCTGTGGCCCTTCATGCCCTGCTCTCATGGTGACCTCAATTTTGATGTCCTCTCCACGTCTGTGGCCTTGGTTTGGTTCCGTCGGGGTCACCGGTATCGGCGAGTCCATGGGGGCTGTCGTTGGACGGACGTGGTGGCGCCCTCCGGAGGGAGAGATCACACTCACGCCGGCTCCGCGACTAAGCAATTATTGTCGTCAGTAGGGGACTTAGTAGGTGGGGCTGTGGCTGTGGACAGGGTGTCAGAATGAGCGGCGTGGGTGCACTGCCTGTGGGGTGGCGCAGAGGGTGGGACAGCAAAAAAAAAAAAAAAAAAAAAAAAAGTTGAAAATTGCAAGAAACCTTAAAACAGTTCTAAAGATGAAAAAACAAAAACACTTGGTATAAATTTCAATAAAATTCAACTTGCCTTTGAATTCTGCAGTGACTTGCACTAAGACTGAAACTGAGAGGGAAAAACTATACAAAAAAGTTAGCTCCATTACCTGGAGTAAAGTGTGTGAAGGAAGGTCTTTGCCTGGCCAATATGGCTGAAAAGTGACAACAGTGCGTCCATACAGTCCAGTGCCTCGTTCAGCCAACCGCAGCTTAATCAGACACACCCCACGACGCTGCAACTCTTTGGCTGGCAGCTGCTCTGTTAAAAACTCTGCAACGTAAATTTCAAAAGACAAAACATTTGTTACTGTACAGTTAATTGCTTGCAGACATTATTCTTCAAGCTGTGAATATTTAGATCTTCAAAGAATATCAATATCTCATGTATAGAAACTAAATTTGGCAAACTCATAGGATTTTTATTAGTTCAAACCATACCAATTGTCAAACAATGATGTACAAGCATTTTTTTACGTTGGAAATTAAACATGGAATTAACATGAGTTCAGAGTGCTCTGTCTTTCCTGTCCTGCATTGTACATCTAGAAAAGCGGTTAGCTGAGATTTTTCTTTTTTTTTTTTTTTTTTTTGACAACAGAAAAGCTTGATATAACAAAGCAACATACAGAAGAAATTCAAAAAGTAAATTAAACTCAACTAAACTTTTACACATTGCCTTTTCTTTATCTTCAGAACATTGACTTTTTCAGCACACATTAAATCTCAATCTGTGCTCGCAACGGGAACCTTACTCTGCTTTGCCACACTTTGTCAGCTTTAACACGTAACATGAAAAGTTGGCTTAGAAATATCGTGAGAACACTTTTTTCCTTCCAACTTAAAGCTGGAAAAGGATTAATTCTGGGAAAATATTGTCAAAACTTATCCACTAAATTTTGCTGCTGTTTGAAACAGTAAATGTAAGAAAGAAGATGCAAATCAGATATCCTGAAAGAATGTACTGAGACTGCATTGTTCTCAGTGCATAGCAGCTGTCTTGATGGTGCTAATGCATAAATGGTAACATTACTGTAACAGCTCACAGAGTCACAGCGAGAGAGGGGTGAGGAAAGGAGACAAGACAAGGCAAGACCAAATTCATTATTTACGAGAATAATAGACAGGCACTGGTATGCTTGCTTACACCCAGTTCTCACCCTGACTAGGGTCAACATACAAAACAAGACAAGGCAATAAATGTAGAAGCATGCAAAAAGAGACTGAAATATAAAAAAAAGACACACACACACACACACACACACACACACACACACACACACACACAGAAAGGGAGAGAGAGAACGGCAGAAGACAACAATCAACAAACAAAAAATACCAAGGAAATGCAAGAATTAAAAAAGCAAGCCAAGTGTGGAGACAATCAATTTTAAAGAATGAGGAAAAAGAACGAAAATAAAGCACAAGTGGAGACAGAAAATGCATAATGATAGCCCAATCACCATAGGTAGGTTGGGGGGGGGGGGGGGGGGGGGGGGGGGGGGTTGTCATATAACAAATCAACGTCATTCCAGCAAAAGATAGCTGTGAGTGTGAGAGAGAAAGAGAGAGACAGACAGACAAACACAGATACAGACACAGACAGACAGAGAGAGAGAAAGAAAGAGAGTTACGTAAGAATACAAGAACAAAGACATTATGACAAGAACTTGAAGAAGGCAGATGGTAATGGGTAACACACACACACACACACACACACACACACACACGCACACACACACACACACACACACACACACTCTCTCACAAGAGACACACTTACTAAACAGATTAACATAAATATAAATTATATGCATTTCAAGAACAAAACACTTTCTTAACAGTCAGGGTTCACACACTGGGCAAGGAGGGTGATGGTGGAGGGTGGTGGGTTTATTGAAGAATATGCAAACATAAGCACATAAGACGGTTGAAATAACTGTGTTTGAAGGTTGTTTATGTATTGGTGTTGTTTGACCAAGTCGACTCAGGGACTCAAGGAGCAAGTTCCATTAACAGGAGCCTGAATATGTTACACTGGGTTTCAGCAAGCCAATCCTTAGAACAGGGATATATGGATTTTGGCAGGGCCCTTGAGGAATCAATTCAGAATTTGTGAGTTAATGTTGAAGGTGTATTCCCCAACACAATCTTATGCATTATGATTCTTTTGTTGCATTATAATATGAGACTTCTGGGGAGAATTTTAATCTTTTTTATGTCCAGAAGACTACTGCTTTTTAGGACTTACTTGAGTGCTCATTTGTGTAAGATCAGCAATGGTTTGAAGGTGCTAGGACTAGAACTAGAAGAGTCCCATAAGGTAAACTATATTCAATGTATGACTGAATATGGGACTGGAAAAAGAGCTTGTGAGAGAGAAGGCTGAAGAAGTGATTGATTTTAGAAAGTTGATAGATTTTCTGTGATGTTTTTTTCTTCTGCACAGAGAGGTTACATGAGGATGACAACTAATTTTGTTATCAACTGTTATTCCTTGCACTTTGTGATATGTAATCTGTTGAACGGGAGGATGGTGAGAGACAGACAGACAGACAGAGACTAGGCAGACAGACACTGAGACAGACAGACAGACAGACACAGACGTAAATAGGGAAAGAGAAAGACAGACAGACAGAAGAAGAAGAAGAAGAGGAATATGATGATGATGATGATGATGATGATGATGATGACGATGAAGCTTTCTTCTAGAAGAACTTTTTACATTGTGAGCCAATGACAATAGTTATCTTCTTCTTCTTCTTCCAGTAGTAACCACAGTCAAGTGTTTGACTATTATTGTTACATTTGGATGAAGACAACCGAGGAAAAAAAAAAAAATAATTGAGAGAATGAAGGAGAGCATAGTGTGCAAAGACAGGTGGAGTGGTGGGGGAGGGGGGGTAAGGGGAGGGGAGGAGAGAGTTGGATTTATGAAATTGCAGATACCTTCCTACTGAAGGTACCTGCCGTTGGGACCTGCACTATTTCCTGAGGGAGCAATTTCCAGTCCCTTATTCATCTGTTCTTGGGAGGAACAACATATTTCTTTGTTCCGTCCGGCATGTTATCCTGCTGAATTGTTTGGTTGTGGCCCCTCCTTGATCTTGTTTGGAGGGGTTTTAGTTGGTGGAACTTTACAGTCATTGTGTTATGTTTCGTGTTGTAAAACATGGTTAGTTGTGCCGCTTTCCGCCTCGTCTCAAGGGGTGGCCATTTTAGTTCCTCCACCATGCTGGTGACACTGGAGGTTTGCTTATAGTTGTTCGTGACAAAGCAGACCACTCCATGGATGGCCTCTATGTCCTGGATATCTTGGGCAGTGTGTCGGTCCCAGAGAGCCGAGGCATATTCTAGCACTGGTCTCACTAGTGCTTTATATGCCATTTCTTTGACCTTCCTGCTGGTGTTCTTTAGATTCCTTGCAGGAAGCCCAGTGTCTTGCTGGCTTTGGCGCTTATGTTGTTGATGTGCCTGTTCCATTTGCCGTTGTTTTGCAGGGTAGCTCAGAGATACTTCGTGTTGTTGCTTCTCTGGAGAGTCTGGTTGTGGAGTTGGTATCCAGCAGTGGGTGTATCTTTTTTGCGGGTCACATGCATGACTGTGCATTTGTCTGGGTGGGAGGCCATGTCCCATTCCCTCTCCCACTGTTCTAGTGCTCAAGGACTTTTCTGGAGTACTTGCTGGTCTGCTATGCTTAAAATGTGTGTCTGTTGATGATGGTGTCGTCAGCGAATAGGCGTGTGTGCTGGATTGGACCCTGTTTGGGAGGTCGTTGATGTATACGGGGAACAGGCATGGTCCCAGCACAGAACCTTGGGGGATGCCTGATCTAACTGCTACAACTGCTGGTGTTTGCTGGTGTCATAACAAGTACCAAAAGTGATACACACTGACACAAGCAAAATAAATAAATAAATAAATAAAATGAAATGAAAAAAAAAAAAAAAAACAGCAACACAACCCACTCGTGAATGTAGACCAATCAATTACGTTGACAAAAGGGGTTCTAAACTAACACTTTGCCCTTCGGCCTACCTTGTTTCTTCGATCTCAGCATCTCGCTCTTTCTCAAGCAGTTCAAGCAGTTTGCGGTTGCGAGTTACGAAGTCTTCCACTGACATGTTGTTAAGTCTCTAAAGTATTTACACTCCTCCAAATACAGCTGCACATTTCTTGATATTACAGTCT
>JADBJO010004429.1:147500-152500 GCA_016801955.1 Conus betulinus | reverse complement strand
GGAGAGGGGGGAGGAGAGAGATTGTGGGAGGGAGACTTCAGCTGTAGTAACCTGAGGGGTTCTGCCTGCAGGAAGTGTCTTCCAGCAGCTTCAGACCACGAGAAAGAGAGAGAGAGAGAGAGAGATGGAGGAGAGAGAGAGAGAGAGTGGAGAGAGAGAGGAGAGAGAGAGAGAGTTTGTGTGTGCGTGTGTGTGTGTGTGTGTGTGGTGTGTGTGTGTGTGTGTGTGTGGTGTGTGTGTGCAAAGCATCTGCGCGTCCAGGCGCAAAGATGTGGGTGCACAAGAGCGCGCACGAGTAAGTTTGCGCGCGGTTTTTGTGTGTGCATGACTGTGTGTGCGTAAGTGTGTGTGTGTGTGTGTGTGTGTGTGTGTGTGTGTGTGTGTGTGTGTGTGTGTGTGTGTGTGTGTGCGCGCGCGCGCGCGCGCGCGCGCGCGCGTGCGCGCGTGGGTACTTGTATGAATATTCCGTGTATGTATTGTTTTTTTGCCCTTTCGTATACCTTAATTGCTTTAAAACGCTTTGATATGTTGTTTTCAGAACGGCGGATGAAAAGGAGGGACTACACTCAAGGGGAGGACAACAAAGAAGAGAGAGAGAGAGATGAGAGAGAAGAGGGAGAGGAGAGAGAGAGAGAGAGGAGAGAGAGAGAGAGAGAGAGAGAGAGAGAGAGCAACTGACTGAGCGAGTCGAAAGGATGACAATAGATTACGATACAAAATAGAAAGGGGGGGGGGGGAGGGGGTCTGCTTTTATGATTTTACTTTAGTACGTCTTACTTTAGGTTTTGTCCATTCATGTGTGTGTGTGTGTGTGTGTGTGCGTGTGTGCGCGCGCGTGTGTGTGTGGTGTGTGTGTGTGTGTGTGTGTGTGTGTGTGTGTGTGTGTGTGTGTACGAGCACGCGCGCGCAATCGTTGATACGTTTCCACGTGTGTATGCACTTCCGGTCTGCACTTATATGTTTGTTTACATTCATACTACAAAGCCGCATTTCCTGCTCGAGAGACCGTAAATCAGGCATGTTTACAACACAACATAAATCAGCACATGGAAGGAACACATACAGTTCTCCTATTTTCCCGGATTCAAAAGACGTCATGATGTTACATGAAGCAAATGACGACGACAGTGACGCAGGTTTTCGGTTTTATTAACGCTTAAATTTATTGCCATCTCCCCGGGGGTTGTTTTGGCCAATGTCTGTCCATTGGTTGGTTTGTTAGCAGAATTACGCAGAAACAACGCGACCGAATTTAATCAAACTTGGCAGAAAGAATCATTGTGGCCCGGGATCGGACCAGTCCAATTTGGGGGCAGATCCGTGATGCGGGTCTGGAAGAAAATGCGGCTCTAGGGAAGAAAATGCGGCTCCAGGGCCGTATGGCGAGGCTGTACTGTACACGGTGAGTAACCATTAATTCAACCTGTACCAACGATTACTTCCCTGTCTGGACACGTCGAGCCGGGTTCTCCACTTCTGATGAGCTGACAGGCTAAAAACATAGGTCCTGGGGGAGGGAGCTGGCGTGAGGGGTGGGGGTAGAAGTAATCTTCCAATTTTTTATTTATTTATTTTTTTATTATTTTTTTTTTTTAACAGAGGATGGAGGTCGGGGCTGAGAAATTCTTGTGAAAACGTAGGATGTAGATTTTTGTAACAGCGGAGGGTCTGGGGTGGGGGTGGAGTATCACATTTGTGTGCGTGTGTGTGTGTGTGTGTGTGTGTGTTGGATTCAAATATCGGGGGTGGGGGTGAGATGATCTTCTGCTCCCCTTACCCCAATATTTTCAGGAGAGGGGGGGGGGGGGGGGGGGGGAGGAGCTGGGGGACGCCACTGGATCATCTGATATGGCAGACTAGGATAATCATTCCTGAAGACTGCGCGAAGAGAACCCATCAAGCACCACATCGACCTTCGGGGACACCAACACATGAAGGATGGACTCTCTCTCTCTCTCTCTCTCTCTCTCTCTCTCTCTCTCTCTCTCTCTCTCTCTCGGCCGCCTGCCAGCAGGATTTGAACTCGCCACGTCTAGCCACATGCCGTCACCGGCCAGACAGCAGGTCAGTCACGTTCAGATTCAAGAGGCAGGTGCAGGGAGCGTGCGAGTCCAGATAACGCGTTTCAGTGTACAAGGAAGTACGATAGCCAGTCTCCATTTTTTTCTTGACTACTCTACGTAACTGGACTTGGTTTGGCTTTTTTTTTTTTTTTGTTTTTTTTTCTTTTGTTTTGTTTGCTTTGTTTTGTTTTGTTTCGCGAGAAGGGGGTTGGGGGGTGGGGGGTTGTCAGGAAAAGGGTGTGATCCAAGTTGGGGGGGGGAGAGGGGGTATTATGGGGGGGGGGGGGGGGGGCGGGGGGTGGGGTTGGGGGGGGGGGGTTGGGCGGTGAAACTGGGGAGGGATGGCGACTAATTGTAATGTTTGTTTCTGTCTCGGTTCGTTGGTTCATGTGTTCATACTTTGTTTATTGAAACTCATTATCTTAATCATTAAACAACTGTTGAATATTGCTTATAGAGACATCGGATTAACTTCCCGCCCACAAAAGAGAGAGAGAGAGAGAGAGAGAGAGAGAGAGAGAGAGAGGAGAGAGGAGAGAGACAGAAGAGAGAGAGAGAGAGAGAGAGAGAGAACCGGGCAAAGTAGCATGTGCGTCCCCCACTTATTCCCTGACAGACGCACGCACGTAAAAAAAAAAAAAAAAAAACGAAATCAAAAGCTACTTTTTCCCATTTGCTCCTGGTCCCACTATAGCCACAAAAAAAAGTGATGAAAATTAAAAGGAAGAAAAGAAACATATATAAAAAATCGACAGAATGAAATCAGTTTCTAAACAGTGTAAGTAACACCTCTCTCTCTCTCTCTCTCTCTCTCTCGCTCTCTCTCTCTCTCTCTCTCTCTCTCTCTCTCTCTCTCTCTATTTTTATTATTATTCTCATGATGTTGATGATATTGCTAATGCTGCTGCTGCTGATGATGATGATCAGTAGTAGTAGTACTAGTGGTAGCAGCAGCAGCAGCAGCAGCAGCAGCAGTAGTAGTAGTAGTAGTAGTAGTAGTAGTAGTAGTTCACAGTTAAAATTCTCTTTACTTTTTTCTTCGTTTCTTTTTTTTACCATATTATGGATCTAACTTCGTGTCTTTGTAGATCAAACTAAAAATGGGAAAGACAGACTGGAAGACTAGCACTGCCTAACATCATAATGCTAGAGTAATAAAGTTTTCGATTCCTCTCTCTCTCCCTCAGTCTGTCTGTCTGTCTGTCTGTCTGTCTGTCTGTCTGTCTCTCTCTCTCTCTCTCTCTCTCTCTAGATATATATATATATATATATTTCTCCCCCCCCTCTTCTCTCTCTCTCTCTCTCTCTCTCTCTCCTCTCTCTCTCTCTCTCTCTCTCTCTCTCCTGTGCCCTTCCCTTTGTCTCTGGTCCATAATTCCTAGTGTTGTTATGTGAAGTGACTTCCAAGAGCAAATACAAAGTCAGACCGACCCACTATCGGTCAGATCTTCCCGCGCAGTCATTCATCTAAGTGGCACTTACAGCGAAGCTGATAAAAAACAACCAAACCAGGAACTTAGAGAGAGAGAGAGGAGAGAGAGAGAGGAGAGAGAGAGGAGGAGAGAGAGAGAGAGAGAGACGCTTCAGACGCTTCAGATACGTTTTTCTTGACAATGGCCTGCATAGCCTTTATGTCAAGGGGGTATACATGAATATTTGCAGCGCCAAAAAAAAAGAAAGTTTATGATGCAAAGAAGCATAAATTGCAACGGATTACGCAAATGTTAATGCTGAGGCTCGAAGCCATGTAGAGAGAAGAAAAAGAGACGAGAGAGAGAGAGAGAGAGAGAGAGAGAGAGAGAGAGAGAGAGAGAGAGAGAGAGACAGACAGACAGACAGACAGACAGACAGACAGACACAGAAGCACAAACTGACAAAAAAGAGAACAGAAAGGCTGCACTCGCAAACAAATACACGTGAGACACACACAAGCAAAACTACTAAACAACCAAAAGGGAGCACACAGGAACACACACACACACACACACACACACACACACACACACACACACACACACACACACACACAAGCATACGCGCACGCACGCGGGCGCGTGCGCGCGCGCACACACACACTCTCTCTCTCTCTCTCTCTCTCTCTCTCTCTCTCTCTCTCTCTCTCTCTCTCTCTCTCTCTCTCTCTCCATGGCGACAATCAAATCTATCTGTGCAAGAATTTTGCGCAGTTTGATAAAGAAATGAAACATTGACAGGAAGCTACTAAATGTAACACGAGATGGCTGCCAACAGTATTGTAGTAATTGTTCTGACTTTTCTGTGTGCTCTACCAACACAACTGTAAGGGGAAGGGAGTGGGGTAAAGAGATCAAGTTCTACTCCCCCTCCGTCCCTCCCCCGACCCCTCTGCCTTCCTCCCCCCCTCCCCCCCACCCACACCCCCACACCTAAATGTTCTGCCGTCAGACAGACAGATAAGGCGTCCAGAGAGAGAGAGAGAGGAGAGAGAGAGAGAGAGAGAGAGAAAGAGGAGAGAGAGAGAGAGAGAATAAATGAAATTTTCTTCCGAAGAAAGGCCATTGCCCAGTCCAAGGGGTGTAAGCTTTTAATCTTGAATATTACCAACCATTTACATCGATACAGTTCACAGAGGACAGTTTACATGTACAATAACAATGCACTGGAAAATAGGTACTGGCAGGTAAACCAGTCGATGCACATCAATGTAATATTGACAGGTTTAACATGTGATACGAACTCATAGTGTGACAAAGTCACTGCATTTTGGAGTCTCCATAAATGACTTGTAAAGATAAACAAGAAGTTTTCTCATTATTTTTTTTTTTCTTGCCGACAGAAGCAATAATTGAAAAGCTCTTGCTCCTTTGATGAAATGAAATAGACGCCACAACTCCGAACGAATGCTGCTTACGTCACACAATCGTCCAACAGAAATGTCAAGACAGAACACACACAGAA
>JADBJO010004429.1:137500-142500 GCA_016801955.1 Conus betulinus | reverse complement strand
AGAAATGCTAGATCGTATGTTCAGTCATTTTCTGGATAGTACGCGACCTAACGCCCTAAGCAATCTTAATCGACTGGGCCCTGAGACCTCATAGAACGTTCTAAACTCTGTTGCACAGGTGTGCCCTAGAACGGCAAGGTGCAATATGGAAACCACTTCTTTTAATTTCTTCCTTGAACTAACTGGAGTATCAAATCAGCATTGTTCTATTTTTACAACAATGATGATGTACTGCGATTTAAGAAATGCCAGATCGGATGTCTAGTCATTGAGGCGTCGGTCTCTTTCTATATGTCTGTCTAAATCAAGCAAATGTTTGTTACACAAACCACGGGTACACATTCTCTGTAATACCATACTTGTTCAGATATCAAGTTGGAATCCGATTCTTGCTGCCTGGATGAAATTAACCTTTCCATATAGAAAAAGAGAAACACGTCGATTCTTCCCACAATTTTATTTAACCATGCATATCCGAATTCAAACATTCGCAGTTCTCTCTCTCTCTCTCTCTCTCTCTCTCTCTCTCTCTCTCTCTCTCTCTCTCTCTCTCTTTCTATGTGTGTGTGTGTGTGTGTGTGTGTGTGTGTGTGTGTGTGTGTGTGTGTGTGTGTGTGTGTTTGTGTGCAAATTAAGACAGCGACAAAGAGAGAGGACAGTCATATGCTCTGTAATCCTTATATGAATGGTTCAGTTACATTCTGTTGACCAGAAGTTGTAAGCAATAAGAGAGAGAGAGAGAGAGAGAGAGAGAGAGAGAGAGGAGAGAGAGAGAGAGAGAGAGAGAGAGAGAGAGAGAGAGAGAGAGAGAGTGCAGAAAATCCGAAACCGATGAATTTTGTTAGCTTACCTCGCTCATGCGCAGTGTAAGGTAATAGTTTATATAGCCCGTAACCTGTAAACACGCACAGCGACGTAACAATGATGAAGAAAAATGGGTTGCTGTATTCATATCAATTAAAAATTAGAACAACACACACACACTGTATTCATACAAATTAAACTTAGCTCTTACACACACACACACACACACACACACACACACACACACACACACACACACACACACACTACAAAAAAGTAGATACTGAAGAGGGACGGAAAAGGCTCAAAACATATTGCTCATAGAACTGTCCTCACCTGTATTGACGTAGTGTCTTCAACAGCCATATCTCAAGAGATTACCGCCAATGGACAGTAATAAAAAGGAAACCGCTAAAAAGTTCCATCCACATTTACATTAATACTTTAGTAAAATCAAACAGAACTTTCTCACTGCCTGAGCCAGTCAATGGTCTGCAATGTCGGCGGTATCTGTCGGGCCTGGTTGAACGCTTGGATATATTTTGAAAGGAAGCGTGGAAGGCACTTTGGTTTGTAGTATCAGCCCAGAATAGAGATCCATATTTCTGGCCGTTCTCATTCTTTATGGACATTAGAAAATGTTTCAAATTCGGTGCCCTACTCTAGTGATTGTCTCATTTACGATTTCCTGTCTACATACACGCTGATGTTAACTTCGCGACGAAATCGTCTGAACCAACAAGTTCAAGAGAACTGTCGTTTTTAAATGGACGTGGTGATTCCCACAGAAGGGAGATTCTCGCTCACAGTGGATCCGTAAACAAGTAATCACTGCCGTCGGTAGGGAGCTTAGTAGATGGTGAGTGCCACGTGTTTCCGATCAGAACAGTCACTGAACACCACCACTGACGTGTCATAACGACTTGATATTAATTGCTGCCCTTGGTCTACCATGCTGGGGCTGAGCCAGATTGAGCGGATTGGGAATAATGCTTATGAAGGATACAGAAAATGAGCTAGCAACAAAAAAGAAGAAGAAAAGAAAAGGAAAGGCAAGAAATATGGAAGACAAGAATCATCTAGCTCATAAAGGAAACGCAGCCAGAACAAAGCGATCGTAACAGGTACCTACCTGGCCCTGGGCTTTCTGAATCTCAACCAAGGTGACGGGTGACCCCAGGTGACCCTGGATCTGCTCCACAGCGAACAGCACCTCTGGGTCATTCTCGGTCACGGTGAGGTCGTAGATCCCTCCAGGCATCCCCCAGACCACGCCAGACAGCAGCACAAGTCCTAAGACCTTCATGGTCAGCAGTGATGGTGGCGTGTAAGTCAGGTCTCCTTCTGTGTCTCGTGAATGCTGGTCAGCAGAGCGTGGTCAGTTACTGAGTTTTGTATGATGGAGTCCAGTACCTTAGCCCAGCTGACGCACCGAATTTATACCCAATCCACGCGCCTGAAATGTCCTTTCATCGCTGTGAAGCTCAAACGCCATCTGTTGAGGGTAGAAGGAATTGGCTCATTGTGGACCATTATTGGGGGGGGGGGGGGGGGGGGGGGGGGGTCAGCCGATCATAATTGGACACTGCTGTTAGACAGCGCTGCCCGCGCTTAATTTCATGCACGGCGATGACATCAGCTTCCTGTTGTTTTAACGAGATCCCCCTCGTTCATCACTCCTTTGCGGTCGGCTGGGACATAAGCAACATGACATTTCTCTCATTTCCCATTCCATGTTTGACACTGGCTGCCAGTCTACATTTAAAAATTAGCAAGAGAGAGTAGTCACGAGTGACTTCAAAGAACTGGGTAGTAAGAGAGTTTTGGAATAGAGACCCAGGCCATTTTACTTTCAAGGGCTGCTCATAATCAAACATTGAATGTTAAATGTAAATTCAGTTACACTCAAAGGAACAGTGACGGCTTATTTCAGGCCCATGCGGGGGATGTAATTTTTACGTAATTTCCAATGCAAGTTTGTCTGATGATGTGTGATTTTGTCGCATCAGCTCAGAAAATTAGGTGATGTAACGAAATTACAGGATAGTGAAAAAAAAACGATGTTTATTTATACATAAACGAAACTGGACTCTGAAAAAGTGATACTCACAATGCCTGCTCATTGTAAACCTAAAATGCAACAAAAGTATGACAAGTTGTTGGTTTCAGTGTGTGTGTGGTGTGTGTGTGAGCATGCGTGCGTGCGTGCGTGTGCGTGCGTGCGCGCGCGCGCGCGCGCGCGCGCGTGTGTGTGTGTGTGTGTGTGTGTGTGCGTGAAAAACTGATGGTGTATGTAGATGAATAGGCAATAACGGACAGACAGGCAAACAGATGACAGAAAAATAGAACGAAAGATAGACAGAGAGACAGATAGATAGATAGATAGACAGACATATAGATAGACAGACAGATAGATAGATGGATTTACAGACAGACAGACAGATAGATAGATAGATAGACGGATAGAAGATAGACAGAGATAGAGATAGGTGGAAGAGAGAGGAGAGAGAGAGAGAGAGAGAGAGAGAGAGAGAGAGAGAGAGAGAGAGAGAAGAGAGAGAGAGAAGAGAACCCCTGATCTGCAGAGAGAAGGGCTCATCAAAAAATGGCAAAAAGGGTTGCAATTTCATCGTCACGACAAAATTACCATCGTCAGCGATTGCGATTAGCATTGGGTGTTAATGATAGTATCATCAATGACCGACAGATTACACCCTTGACCATTTTCAGCAGTCCTCACTTTAGTGGATACACCTAGATTCCCGCCCTTCCCCTTCCCTTCCTCCCTGTCTACCTCTTCACCAGTGTTTCCTGTGAGAGTGGGCGGAAACGCAGTGATTACGACTCCATGCTCTTCAAATCAGATTGACCCTGATGCCTGGGAAACAGCTGCTGACGACCGCGACTGCTGGCGTCAAATGGTGCAGAGAGGAGTCAGACAAGCGGAGGAGGAGAGAGAAGAACCCAGCAGGCAGCAGAGAAACGAGCACGCCGCCAACAGCGAGCAGCATCTGCTTCTTCCCAGTCGTCCTGCTTTGTCTGCACCAACTGCAAACAGAAACTGTCACTACAGAATTGGGTTGCACAGCCACACTAGGCGCTGTTCACAAACCTAGGAGAAACCTCACTTGGCGCATCAAGCATCGTCCTCCGGGACTGCAATGCCAACAACAACAACCTCTTCACCAGTGTTTCCTGTGAGAGTGGGCGGAAGCGCAAGTGCAGTGATACGACTCCATGCTCTTCAAATCAGATAAAGTTTACCGAACAAACTTTAAATCAGATAAAGCTAACCAAACAAACACCCACTCACTGAGGCGCTAGATGTCCTCTGTGAGTGTGAGCGCGTGTGCGCACGCATGTATGTGTGTGTGTGTGTGTGTGTGTGTGTGTGTGTGTGTGTGTGTGTGTGTGTGTGTGTGAGAGAGAGAGAGAGAGAGAGAGAGTGTGTGTGTGTGTGTGTGTGTGAGTGAGTGAGTGTGTGTGTGTGTGTGTGTGTGTGTGTGTGTGTGTGTGTGTGTGTGATAGTTTGTTACAGAGAGAGAGAGAGAGAGAGAGAGAGAGAGTGTGTGTGTGTGGTGTGTGTGTGTGTGTGTGTGTGTGTGTGTACTCGTGTGTGTGTGCGTGCGTTTGGATCAGACTTGCAAAACATCTCAACAGAGGGACAGACGGAAAGGCTATCAGATCAACAATGCACACGGGGGATAAGCAGGAAGTGTGGATGGGAATGGGGCTGGGGGCCGGGGTGTGGCATGGTTTGTTCGGCACTGTGTAACCGTCAAGCCACTTGTTCATGACACACACTAAATACAGCGAAGCGCAATACTCGAAACAAAACATAGACACGAAGAAAGAAGGGGAGACCAGAGAATATGGTGCGACAGGACGGGTCGGGGGTCGGAAATGTTTGTCAGACCATTTGTTTCTATCACGGATTGAGTTTAGTGTTGACACAAGATTAATCTCAAAGTGTAAACATCCGGAGAAACATTTGGATTGAGATCTTTTCTTTTAAAGGGACCAGTGCCCCCTTATGCATGGGGTAAGAAAAAAAAAATAGTCACCAGTTTACATGGCGTTATCGTGGGAGGATGAATCTGATGCCGATCTGCAAAGGCATTGCTTGTGTTGTATTATTTTCTTTCTTTCTTTTCTCTATTCGAAGCGAATGGTACGACATAGCAGCTCTGTTGTGA
>JADBJO010004429.1:127500-132500 GCA_016801955.1 Conus betulinus | reverse complement strand
AAGACTCAAATAGTTTATTCATAAAGGCCTTAGCCCCTTAGAATGGGGATATACATTGTGATTCATGTCGCAGACTGACACTGACTTGATCATGTTACGTAAATACTTCGTCTCTGGAACGCTTTATATAGATAAATAGCTAACTGCTTGACAGTACTCTCATTTGATGATGACATTTAACAAGACTAATTTGAAAAAACAAGGATTCTTGAATTATTTTTGTGGTAGGAATTGATCTCTGAGGTCTTGTAATACTGGACAAGTTAATACAAAATGGATTTCATCTTCTTCTCGAATTTCGACACAATGGACAAATCAGACTTCTATCACGTGTCTGCCTGTAGCGAAAATAATGAGAAGCAATATCAGACACACCAAATCTGAACTTAGTCATGATACGTTTTATATGTTTGTCTATTTTCATTGACATATAAACAGGTATACAGCGTAAATGACTAAAACGCTCTATAAAAATCAAATCTGGTACTGTTCTGCACATGTGAATTCCAATTTTGCCAACTACAATCAATTAATCTTTCTCGGAATATCCGATTAAAAACATTCATATCACCAACACCTTGGTTCATCCATACAAAACCGAAACCATACGCATACAATTTCATCCGCACATTTGTCACCCAGTTTTTCTTTCCTCTGTTATCCAAGTCTAACAACATTCTATACGCTTTGAGTGGCAATCTGTGTTCCTCCATCTGAACAATTTTTAACCAATATTGTACACATTTCACAACAGAATTCAAATACATGGGATATCTAGACGTTTCGCCATATACCAAATCATTCGGCGTTTGCAACGATACCCCCAGAAACTTCTTTAGAGCAAAAAGATGGATTTTTTTCACAGTACACAGCAGCAGCATCAAGGCCCCATATTTCAGCCCCATACTGTATCACTGGTTGAATTTGGCAATCAAATAATTTCAAAAAACAAAATAAGGGAATCGTTATTTAGCAATGACAGTTTTTTCATAAGACACAATAATGCACTTTTTGCCCTACTAGCTAAATCCTTGCAAGCAAATGCAAAACTCAAACGCGTGGAGAAGTAGATACCAAGATATTTATATACATTAACAACAGGCATTAAGGATCCATTGTATGTCCATCTTTCTCTCGCCGCAAGATATCCTCCCTTCCTAAATACAATTATATTGCTTTTTGCCATGTTGACCTTTTAACTGTAATGAAGCAGCAACTCCTTGTAAAATATTTAACTGAGTCTGTAATCCAATCACTGTCTCAGACAACAAGACCACGTCATCAGCCAAGAGGAGAATGAAAATTTCTAGAACGTCATTTATAAAAGTTGCACCGTGCCTTCCACGTTGTGTGATTTCCTGAGTCAGTTCATTAATAAATAAAGAAAACAAACAGGGGCTGCAAACATCACCCTGTTTCACACCAGATGTACATTTAATGTAGTCTGTTAACGCTGCACCAGATCGCACTCTTGCCTTTACACATTCATACATACTTAAAACACATTTATAAAGTTTCCCATGAATACCATTTTTCAACAGTACAGGCCATAATAACATCCTGTTAACTGAATCAAAAGCCTTCTCAAAATCATAAAAGCAACATATAATTCGATTTAAACAAAATTGTTTTTGGATAAATGCCATCAGTGTGAACATATGATCAACAGTAGAGTAGTTTTTCTTAAACCCGGCCTGATATTCTCCTGTGATGTTATTTTCTCTACCCACTCCTGTAATCGCCTGTTAATAATAGCACTGTACAATTACTGCAGACATTACACAAAGATATACCTCTATAGTTATTTGGGTCATTTGCATCTCCTTTTTTATACAATGGAATAACAATGGATTCTGACCAAGACCTAGGATATATCCCTTGATCAAACAAGGAATTAAAGAATGTAACCAAAAAATCTAGAAATAAGTTTGATTCGCATGCAGTTTTTTATCATTTCACCTATTATTTCGTCTGGGCCAGCAGCTTTCCGATGTTTTAACTTTCTGAGAACTACTAAAAAACTTCTCTTTAGAAATGGGACGGTTTAGACTGTCATCACCATATTCAGAGTCATTTACGTAAATTACATTAACCAGGCCATCACTAGAGTCAGAGTCAGCGTTCCTTCGAGCAAATCCCTAAAATGACGAAACCATGTTTCAAGACTTATATCATTTAAGGGTTGCCTTCTCTTTCCTGAAATTTTGTGAACACAATCCCAAAAACCCTTCTGACTGTTTACAGATTGGAGTAGTTCTGTCAATAAAACATCGTTATATTGTTTCTCCTCCTCTCTCTTTAACAGATGTTTATATTCTCGCCTTGCTTTGCAGTAAGACTCACGAGACGGCTGGGATAAAGAGCGTCGAAATCTGTTTAATAAATTACGAACATTTCTTTTACTAACTAGGCATTCCGTATCATACCAGTCATCTTCTTTTGAATGTTTTCCAACACTAATCTCTTTCTTCATACATTCTGCGGCGTCTTTTTTACACAACAATTGAAAACGTTTAGTGCTTCCTCGATGTTAATATCAACCAGCCTTACAGCTTCTTGCATACGCACTTGCATTTCGTTAGAAAGAATTAAATTTTTAAACAAATCAACATGATCTTCATTCCATACAAATTTTTCAACTGTAAAGCGCCTATGGTTCATTTGAGAAGAGTCATATTTTATGACACAGGCTAGTGATATTAAATTCTAAAGGCATGTGGTCTCTGATTCAATTTTCTCAGACACATACAACTCGCAACTACCTAACATAACATAATGGAGAACAAATCAAAAGACATCAAAAAATAATAATCATTCACACTGCTACCGCTGTCAGATATGTATGTGTAGCGACCTTCAAGATCGCCCTTACACACACCGTTTAGAATACACAGTTTTAAAGCAGTACACATATTGAGCAGTAATTAATTTTCCATAATTATTCAAAACAGAATCCTCAGAACTTCGAACAGGCAGTGGTCCACTTTTATACTGATTATCATATCCAGACCCATTTTCATCAAACACACAAGAAAAATTCGACACTCTGCTATTCAAGTCACCACTCACTATTACAAAAACGTCATCTTTAAACAAAAAGTAACAATCACACAAAAAAAAATTCTTCCAGCAAAGAAACTCCATTTTCCCCCTATCAAAATACGAATATATGGTGAGCCTTCCGGAGGAATATACGCACACACACACACATACATGACATGTTTTATTGTGCCAAACAAGGACTTATCAATGATAAAAGCAAAGAATAAATCCGATACCACATCGACTACTTTCAAATAAGGACAGAGTCCATTTTTCACGAGGCAGACCAGCCCACCGGAACGCCTGCCACGTGCAGTGAACTTCAATGCTGGCTTACAGTAGACCGTGTGGCCAGAGAACACAGGCGATTGAAAAACTTCAACAAACGTTTCGACAAAACATACACAGTCAAAACCAGAAACATAAGAAATAAAATCGTTACTACACATTTTGGTAAGCAATCGTTAATATTCCAATGAAGAAATGAAAATTTTCTCACTTTATTACAAACATCAGAATTATACGATTTTTCATTTTCAATGGATATGGTCATATAAATTGTACATCTGTGAAGACACATCAACATCTGTGTTATTGGCACACCCAGCTAGCAGTGGTATTTCTGAGTTCTCTTCACAATGCACAACCTGACGGTCAGTTTCATGTGGCTGAGATTTACAGCACACGGTGGACACAACCGGTGTTGGCTTGCTGTTGGTTCCCTTCACTAACACGGACACACATCACTGGGCACATTTGTGGACCGGCCGAGTCCCTATCTTATTTCCACCAGTCTGTCTTCCGCGCCCAACGTGTACCGCTTGCCGTCGATCAGGAGGTAATTGAAAATTAAACTAGCACGTTTACCGTCACTTCTTGCTTTTTTTCAGGTGCGAAGTCAACTTCTTCCTAAGGTCACGCACTCTGGTGGAGAAATCCTCGCCATGAAAAACGTTACTTCCTTTCAGTTTGCGTTTCGCTTTAAGCACATTAATTTTTTTTTTTTTTTGTTTGTAGAATACGCATCGTGCAATCATGGGAGAATCCGGCTGGTTGCTCAGTCTGTGGACCCTATCAAACTCAACCTCTTCAGACAATTCTAATTTATCTGTGACCAAGTCCCTAAGCACATTTTCACAATCCGCAGAGGTCTCATTTTCTGCCCGAGGCAATCCATAGGAAGGAGAGAGAGAGAGAGAGAGAGAGAGAGAGAGAGAGAGAGAGAGAGAGAGAGTTCGTGTGCGCACGTGCGTGCATACATGTGTGTATATGTCTGTGTGTGTGTATATATATGCGAGCGCGCGCACCTGTGCGTGTATATGTATGTGTGTGCGTGTGTGTGTGTGTGTTGTGGTGTGTGTGTGTGTGTGTGTGTGTGTGTGTGTGTGTGTGGGGGGGGGGGGAGGGGGTCTCTTGTAGAACCGGTAGAAAATACAACCGCTCGCATACCCGTCACCTTTTGTTCTCAAATACATAGAGGATAGTTACAGAATCGTTCCACTCCCTGCCTCAACACAATATGAAACGCAGTTCGCTTCTTGTGAAATTTACCGGTCGACCTGCAGCATGTCCACATTAGCGTAGTGGTTTGGGGCAGCTGTTCCGGTGTAATAAGTTATAAATGCTACCCCACTAAAACCGGTACCCTGGAAAGGTGTCAAATAGGCTTTTGAATCGGGTGCCCAGTTCAACACCCGACAGGATGGCTTCCCTTTGACAGATAAACTTTCTGTCAAACATTAATGTCTAATCCGTTTAAATGATAGGTGTGTCGACCGATGTATTGACTTGGCATTCACGCAGACTATCTAGGTGTTTTCTAATGAAATTCGTTTTGATCAAAAGACGGAATGAAAACACAATGGAGACAAATCATGTTGAAGTCGAATAAGCGGTGATGTTTCATGCACAGAGGTTCTGCATGCTACACTAGCGCTACCCATTCGCAATGGGCCCTG
>JADBJO010004429.1:92500-117500 GCA_016801955.1 Conus betulinus | reverse complement strand
ATTAATGTTTTCATGTATTCATTTATTCTGTGTTTCTTTCAGTATTTGGATATTGAATCGAAGAAAGATAATGTTTCTGTCAATGAGGTACTTAGGTGTTCACTATGTACATCTACGAATTAGTGTATACATTCTGTAATCACTGGGTTTTTTTTTTTTTTCACTTTGTTCGTTTTTGTTGACAAAGGATGTTGATGAAATCGATGGATTTATAATGTGTGTGTGTGTGTGTGTGTGTGTGTGTGTGTGTGTGTGTGTATGTGTGTGTGTGTGTGTGTGTGTGTGTGTGTGTGTGTGAGAGAGAGAGGGGGGGATTTGGGGGTTAGAGGAGGGGAAAAATGTTGGATCTGGGGGGGGGGGGGGGGGGGGGGGGAGGGGGAGGGATTCCGGATATTTCATGGACAATTCTCTCTCTCTCTCTCTATTCAAAAAGTAAACGGATACTTAACCAAAAGCGGGGGAAAATGTTGGATCTGGGGGGGGGGGGGGGGGGGGGGGGTTATGGGGGGGGGGGGGGGGGGGGGGGGGGGGGGGGTGGAAAATTTCATGGACTGTTCTCTCTCTCTCTCTCTCTCTCATTCAAAAAATAAGCAGGACACTTAATCAAAAATGAAAAATAAATAAAACCAAAAAACAAAAATACGCAAGACTTCGATCAGTGAGCGTAAGAAGGCGATCTCCTTCTGTTTTGGAATTGTACATTTCCTTGACCTGCCGTCTATTTCCCGTTCGGGACACAGTCGTTGAACTCAACGTCAACAAATCTGTAGCTTTTCGGCACCGATTGTAATTTGTTCTGATAACAAGTTTCCCTGCTCCTGGAGCGAGTACAGAACTGGCTACATTAGTCGACATACAATTAGCATTTATCCAATATACTTAACTTCTCAATCATTATTACGATCATCATTATCATCATTATTATTATTACCAAGTCGAGGCCTGGGTCAATGCACAGGTTTAGGCATCTTTTAAATCCCACCAATGAGTCTCACGTTTTCCATTTTGTCTTCTTAGTTTCGGACTTTTTTTTTCCCAACTATTTGTTCATCAAAACGTAGAAGTATTAACAATAAGGGCTGCAGCAGCAGTATAAGTAACAAAAGTGATAATTATTATGAACAGGACCAGCGAAAGTAATGGCAGTGGCAACAGCTGCAAAAGTAGTAATAGCACCAGAAGCAATAGTAGAGACGCAAGTAGCAGTAGTAATAGCAGCAACGGTAGCAGTAGCAGCAGATGCCATAGTGGTAGTAGTAGTAGCACCAATAGCAGTAGCAGAGGCAGCCGTTTCTGTCACAGCAGCAGCAGCAATATCAACAGCAAATGATAGTGGTATTTCTCGTTGTTTTTATGTGCACTCTGTACTCATCTTTTCTACCCGTTTCTTTTTTTTTTTCCTTTTCTTTTGTCATTTAAGTGAAATATGGTAATCTGTGACACAGCTGACATCTCTGACGAAACCATCTCGGTCAAGAATTGACCCCCACTGACCCTCACCATGCCCACAATCAACGTGACCACGTCGACGACAGGCAACAGTCCTGCGACACCAGTAACAGCAGGAAGTGCTTCGACCACCTTTGGAAACGCTTCTACAGGTTGATATTTTCATTTGGAACAAAGGGGATGAGGACAAGAAAGACCGGACGCGCGAGCGTGTTAACAAAAGAGAGAGAGAGAGAGAGAGAGAGAGAGAGAGAGAGAGAGAGAGAGAGAGAGAGAGAGAGAGAGAGAGAGCTCAAATGCAATACAAATACGAATGTTTTGTTGAAAGCAAAATGGATGAAGTAACAGCTTTTTTCCACAATGCCCTCACACAAAAAAGAAAAAAAAAAGGAAACAAGTGATTCATTCAGAAGTCCCTCGTTCTTCCATTATCTCCTTCAGCTCCTCGCTCTCACTCCTCACTCAAAAAAAATAATAATAAAATAAAGGCAATTCGGCCATGGCAAAGAAAATAGTTGAACAAACAGGTCAACAAGACAGATATGTAGACATTCACACGTAAATCGTAATGTTCAGCCCATAAAACAAAGAGAGAAGGAGACTTCTACGGGGTGGTGTGCTTCCTGAGAGAAGAGAGAGAGAGAGAGAGAGAGAGAGAGAGAGAGAGAGAGAGAGAGAGAGAGAGAGAGAGAGAGAGAGAGAGGATTACACTTATAAAGCCTCTCCAATGTACCTTTTTGACATTTTCGGCTCGTTCTTTTCTTTCTTTTTTTTTTGCGTGAACACAAACGATCTGACATAACATGTTCGAACATGACTGAATGCCAGAGCACAAATAAATCCAAGAAGTCTTTCAGCACACGGCATGGGAGTCAAAAAGCTTGAATAAATCCAAGATGCTAGAAACCACAGGGTATGGAAGTCGAAGCTCTGACCATCTTTAAGTTTATGTACAACCATAAAACAGACAGATCACCCTCACATACATCCGAGAAGCTATCATTATGTCAAAATCTGGCAGTCAATCCACAATCGAAACAAGTACATGAACTCAAACAATAAGGAAGGCAAATGCTATATACATCCCAAAAGCAATTTGAAATAAAAAAATGAAAATGTCAAACCTCTGAAAATCTATGAACTGTTATGAAACGCAAAATAGAGAAATCACATCTTAAATGATTCTCGAAGATATAAAAACAAAACTAAATAAGTCAAACGTCCAATGAATAAAACGAGCTATCATAAGCCACAAATAAAAGAAACTAGATCTCAAACTGGTCAAAAAAACTTAACAATAAACCATTTTAAAGACAAATCTCAAATACACCCCGGAAGTTAAACTCTATAAAAAAAAAAAAAAGAAAAAAACGAAGTCAGTCCTCCAATACTCCAAAGAAATTATCATTAACCACAAAAGAAGCAAATCATAACTGTAATCAATCCGAGAAAAACAAATATTAACCACAATCTAACTACTTTAGACCTCACACGAATCAAATTATCTATAGACAATAAGAAGGGGGGGAAAAACCTCAAAACAATACCAAACCTGTCATGAAACACAAGAATAGAATAATCTCCATGAATCTAAAGCTGGGATTTTGAAAGAATATATACATACAAAATGAAATAAATCCAGAAAGCCTTCAACCACAAAAATAATGACGTCAAGCCTCAAAATGAGCCCAAAGTAACAACTGAAAACCACAAAAATGGGTGGATAGACAAAGAAATGCATCCAAAATGATACAAACAAGACATGCTAAACAATCAGAAATCCATCCAAAATGTGATAAACAAGAAAATAAAAAGTCAAAAGTCAAACTTCAAACAGTAACCAGTACAAAAAAAAAAAAAAAAAACATCTGATGAAGACGAGCTCATGTAGAACATAAAATGAGAAAAGTCTCACCTCAGATGAACTCACGACGGTCTGTAACATGATGCCATGCAGAGTTCAAACCTCAAATCAATCCAGAAATCTATCAGTCACACCACCTCTAATCCTCTCTCTCTCTCTCTCTCTTATAACTTCCTTGATATGATAACTATAAAAGGATTGATTTTTTGTAATCCCTCTCCCTCCACCCCCACGCCTCCATCCTACCCCCTCCTTTCTCCTATTTCCTCCCCACTCCTCACCCCCCTCAGATTTCACCCCACCACCTCCCTCGCCGTTTTCCGCTAATTTTCCGTCTTTGTATGTCTTCGTTTTCATTATTTTGTTATTCCAGTTTCTTTGTTTTGTTATGATGGCTTGATGTAAAAAAAAGCAGTTTCTGTGCTTATTCAATGTTCCATCTGAAAATAAAATTTTGACTTCACTTCACTTGACTTGACCATCTCATTCTCACAGAGTCCCAAGCCTCTCACCAACTCCTCTTTCACCACAATTGCAGGGCCCGAGGCAGAGGCGGGCGGGCTGAGCGAGGAGTACCAGCTAGCCGCCTCAGTGGCAGCCATCGTGGGCATCAGCGTGCTCATCATCATCCTGGTCGTCCTGCTCGTCTACCGGAAGAACCGAGGCCTGCAGATGGCCACAGCCAGGCAGCAGCTGGTCAGGATGGCGCAGGAGAACTATGTCAGTCAGGTCACGTTCAACCAGAAGGCCGCCCGCGCAGTTAGATGATGCCGAGGTGCATGCTGTTGTTATTTGGGACTCCTGTTGGGTTGTTCCATGTGTGCGTGTGTGTCGACCCACGGCGTTTTGAGAATTGCTTGGCCGAGTTTGACGCCGCGAACCCAACCCAGGCACAACCGTAGAGGCTGATCATGGAGATCAGAGTAAGCTCGTGAAAGTTCAAAGCTGCAGATGTAGGTACGCTTTAAGGGCTGTTTGGTGTTTGTTTGGTTGTTTTTGTTTTCGTTTTAGTATTTCGCTCGGTTGAGATGATACGCGCGCGCGCGCGTGAGAGAGAGACAAAGAGAGAGGGAGAATGTGTGTATTTGTATGCGAGTGTATATAGGCGAGCACACGCACACGGTGCGTGTGTGTGTGTGTGTGTGTGTGTGTGTGTGTGTGTGTGTGTGTGTGTGTGTGATCATCGATCACACTGATCCGCTGTCTTTCAGATGACTGTGTCTTTCATAAAAACATCGGCAGTTTACGATCACGTTAGTGTGGTAGCCTAAACATTTTGTGGGGAGCAAAACGTATATAGCCCAGATGTTACATTTCTGGTTTATAGTCTTGAAAACAAATGAAACCGTTTACGTTGGACATCGAGGAAAGTACAATGTTAAGACGGAAAAGATTTGTCCGAAACTAAGGCTATAAGTAAAACTCCAGAATCCTGATCTGGTTTATCTCAGATTACGAGGAGACTACAAACCCACCATTTCTTTTTAGTATCTTCTTAAAGAGTTGGTTTTCGATGTACTGGAACACGGATTGTATACAAAAGAGAAAATGAAGAGCAACATTTATATATTTCTCTTTGAAGCACCAATTAAGTAGTTACTGGCGAGAGCGGTGCCATAACTGAAAGATCATCCGATGTGGAGAGCAGAGCGGGGTTTCATTTTATGACAATTTGCTAGCAGTCTATGGCGCAGCGCCTTTGTTTCTAGAACGTCACATGCCTTCTTTATTGCCGTTTTTATTTGAATCCTGGCTCGTCTACCCCCTCCACAGTCCTTTTTTTTTTTCTCCTCTGTCTCTAGTCTTCTAAATTCGCTTCATGAACTAACATTACACCTTGATTACGTTCTCTCTCTCTCTCTCTCTCTCTCTCTCTCTCTCTCTCTCTCCTTTTCTTTTCGTAACTCATTTGCAAATCATCAGTTATCATTCGAATCACTTACAGTGTGTTGTCTTTTCAGTTTCACATTTTGCGAACTAGGTTCGAGATACAAAGAGACATAGAACACGCGCGCGCGCGTTTATATGTGTGCGTGCGTGCGTGCATGCATGTGTGCGTGCGTGTGTGTGTGTGTGTGACAGAGAGACAGACAGACAGACACAGAGACAGAGAGAGAGAGAGAGAGAGAGAGAGAGAGAGAGAGAGATTCAATGAGATTATGACGAATCAAACTATTGTGATAATTCGACAATGGCGATGGCGTCAAACAAGATTGAAAATACGAAAACATTCCCTCTCTTTTGTTGTGGAAAATTACTTTACCTATTTTTCGCATCATAATTCACAACATGCCATTTTTTGTGATAATCTGGCGACGATGTAGTGTGTGTGTGTGTGTGTGTGTGTGTGTGTGTGTGTGTGTGTGTGTGTGTTGTGTGTGTGAAAGCGTGTGTGATCCAGGAAACGGGAATATGTACCGATCCTCCCTGTGTGGATGCCAAGAGCTGTATTGGTACAGAAACCTTTTCCGCCTTCCCAAGCTAGGAACTTTCTCTTTGCTGTCGCCCTTTTTGACTCGGCTTTTTTTCCCCTCTTTTTCACTATGGTCTACTGATATTCTGCCTTCGTAGACTATTCCCCTCTCTTTGTTCTGAAAATCATTTTGTTTGTTTTTTTTTCTAATCATAATTCATAACATGCCATCTTTTGTGATAACCTGGCGATGATGTAGCGAAAGTTGTACGTGATGTACAGAGGGGATACTAGCTGCCAGTTTGACTATGCCTATTTTCCTGGGCCTTTTCATACATTTTTTATTTGTTTCATGTAAATATATTCATGATCTCTTGTACGTTTTTGATTAATGTGGGAGCGAAAAATCAATGGCAAGGACTGGTGCTCTGAGCACAGCCTTGTCATATCCACCTCAAGGATGTCAATAGCCTAGCTAACATGTCATTGATTATGTCTGTTGTTTTTTTATTGTTGCTTTTTTCCCATGATGTGTCTTTTTTTTCCCATCCGTGTGTGACAGTCCGAAAAGACCCCCTGTGTCGTCAGCTGAACTATAATGAAAATACACACAAATTCAAAATAAAACCGTTTTTTGTACGGTCCAAATACCTTTTTATCTGACTTGTTACAAAAAAAGATCAATTTCTGGCGGCCTGTTGCTCGTGGACGCATTGCAGGTCCCATCCAACAAGGAATGAAAGAGAGCCAGTGTGTGATGTTTTTGTGCTTATTTATTTCATTGCTTCTTACACTGGTCCAAATGTCTGCTGCTGTTGTTTTGTTTTCTTTTTGCATGATTCAATAAACTGAAGCGTGAGTGCAATATTCTGTGAAGTTCTGTTTTGGAGAGCGCTTAGCCAGTATGCATGTGCACCTCGCGCGCGCACGCACATAAACAGAGAGAGAGAGAGAGAGAGAGAGAGAGAGAGAGAGAGAGAGAGAGAGAGAGAGAGAGAGAGAGAGAGGAGAGAGAGAGAGAGAGAGAGAGAGAGAGAGAGAGCGAACAACAAACGAAAAAGAAAGCGAGGAAAAAAAAAAAGAAAGAAAGAATAAATCCAATACAAAAAAGAATGTAATAAGATTTACGTACAACAAGAGTAGATAAATACAAATGTAAACAAACAAAAATTGATAACTAACTCAAAACACCATTCATAAACCGAAACAAAGGGTAACGCTATCAACCAACAATCACAATACCTCGCACCCGGTTTGCGCTGCATCACACTGTATGCAACACCATAACCACCCTCCTTTCAGTCCCTTCCATCACACCCACCCCCCCCCCCCCCCCCACCACCACAGCCTGCCGCACCCCTCAGTCAGCTTCTTGGTACAGCCGTTGGTGTGAAGGTGTCGACCGAACGGGTTTCGGCGATGTCGAAGGAACAGCCACACCCCCAGCACCACGGCTGTTCCGATCACCACCACCGCCACCACCCCTGCCGTCACGGGGTACCATGACCGCTTCTCTCCCTTTCCGGTCTGGGCTGGAGGAGTGCTGGTGGTTTTCTGCAAAAAGGGGTTGTGTGTGGTTAGATTAGAATTGTGAGGACTGAAGTACTTGGGGAATGTGATAGAATTTTTGCGCTCGGTGTATGTTTGACAATACCGCTGGAGTAATAGTTCCGTTCGCTGAAAATTTGAAGCCCAAATCCAGGAATCTTAATCGTTCCTGGGCAAGAAGTATTGTACAGAAGTAAGGCAGTCATGCCTTCACTTCCCGAAGTGTGTATGAAGGACATTAATTTTCTATTAAAAATAGATAATGGTAATATCGCTAGAGTTCTTATTCTTAAAATAAAACCATTGATGTTTTGGTTCGATGCCGAATAATAAATGCATTATCAATCGCGTTTCCTGCACAGGGGTTTCAAGTGGAGACTGGCTTAGTATAGAGCTCACAGATTGCTCATAGATAATGTATCGACAGAGCCGAAAAGTTCCAACCACCTTTGAAAGGTAGGTTAAAATGTCAAATTCCCATAACCTTAAACAGAATGGGGCGGTGAACTGCTGAAAGTGCACTGTGTCTAGGCATGGCATTATATATGGTCCATCCCAACACTCTCCTGCCACCGTCTTTAGCTTCTCTACGCTGTTCAAGTTTACGTTTTAATTACAACAGCCCATCCTGTCACACAGAACCTTTTCAAGGTTGTCAAACTCACGCAAGAGTAAACATCATATTACAAAACAAGTTAGGCGATCGAAAAATGAAACACACCTTGAAAAAGTAACAAACAACATACCTAGTTATGACACAGTAGATCAACCATACACACATTAAAAAGCACAAAAAAAATTAGAAAAGACAAAAAGAAATAAAGGAAAGATCAGAGAAAAAGAGGAATTTACTAGCACAGAACTTCGACAAGGCGGGTGAGGTATTTGTACTATAGAGCCCCTGATATCCCCCATGGGTACTCCCTGCACTGAATTAGGAATACCATCATTTGTTGGGAAGACAGGTAAGATGTTCAGCCCTAACGCCACGATTCTATGAGTATGAGAGCTGAACGTTCGAACAATTTGACAGCCGGCCCATCTTGAAATGCAGATGCTGTTAAACACAAATTGAAATCGGAAAAAAAGCGAGAAGGAAAAAAAGAGAAAACGCAGAAATAAAATATTTCAAGTCCCGAGCCCCTAAACTGCCTTCTGGGATTCTTTGCCGAATCTTAAAAGTTACGTGGGGAAGTGTGTAGAAAGGGGATATAATTTTCAATAACTGCGCTCGCTTTCCATGACTAACCTTTTTTTCTTTTTTTTTTTTTTTTTTCGTTTAGTTCACCGTGATGTGGTCAGACATGATTCACTATGGTCTAGTGAATGAGGTGCTGACTGAGATGGGGGGGGGGGGGGGGGGGGGGGGGGGGGGGGGGGGGGGATGGTGGCGGTCCTAAGCGAGTGACGTCACGAACAACGGATTTGATGGTGGGCCTTATTTTCTTTTAAAACGTTTGAGCTGATCAAAAGCGGCGTCCTGATCTGGAGCAGTTCTCTAAAGCTCCGAACTAGGCTGTCCTTGTGCTGTTTGCTCCAGACCTCGACAGTATAATCACGATTTATCGTTCTTGCCAAGTGATGGTACATTTCTCATAACCAGCAGAGTGTAGATTACCATTGTTTTAAACAAAGACTTTCAGGCGAGGCGAGTCTTTCGTTTTGAAAACTCGAGGATCACATTTTCTCGATGCCATAACACACGGCGCCCATGTCGTTTAGTCATCCGTCCAAACAGGCCACGGCTACGGAGCAGGAGAACAATGGGTCGAAGTTTGGTGTAAAGGAAAAGGAGAAGCAGAATTCGTTGACAGTTTCGATCTGTCCCCGATATTTTATCAAGACATCAAAAACTTTTATTCTGATATATCGCAGTTATTGGTACAACTATCGATTATTACAATACTTTACCAGCTTAATCCATAGATATGATGTGCTGTATTTTATTTTAAGGAAAAGTTGAGAAAATAGTCCTTTTAATTATTTCTGTATTTCTATATCTCAAACAGCCGACTCGTAAACAAAGAGTCGTATAATCTGATCATTTTATAAGAAGAAACAAGGATGTGTTTTTCATTGTACAGCACAAGGCAATGTGTGCTGGATACGACATGAGGAATATCTTGTTGGATACCTTGTTTGAGAACTTCCATCAACTGATTAAAGGATATGAAGCAGACTCCTTCTATGCAGGACATTTTGATCACGTGATGACGAATAGCATTTGAGTGTTACTACTAAGCAATGCTGGGATCAGCTCAATCTTGATAAAGTGTCAAAATTGGAAAGAAAAAAATCTTACATACAAAGTGCACTGATTTACCCCCATGGTGGGTTATTTTAGACACTTGGCGTCTTCCATGGCACACTTCTTGGATATATGACATGATCGCAGCACTTATTGATAGAAAAAGATTTTCCTGAGTGCTGAGAAGGGGCAATCAAAACAGTTAAAAACGATGCCACCGAATGTACAGGTCTGTCTCTGTTTGTCTGTTTTTCACAATATCTGTCTGTCTCTGTTTGCCTGTCTGCCTGTCTGTCTGTTTTTCCATGATATCTAATTGACACTGACTCGACGAGCGACTAGCCTGGAACGAAAATTGTATGTTATCTTTACAAAACTACCAGACGGGGGAAATCCAGGGAGGTCAAGGTTGATAAACACCACCGGCACAGCGTAAGTGAAAGTTCAAAAGTGAGCAGTCACCGCTGGTTCAGCGGCCAGGAGACCTCAAGCATCAAACTGAGCTCAAGTGCGTAAGCTACCCTGTAAACGGCAGTGATCTGGACCCGGCATAACATGTCATTATCCCAAAGACGTCAATATACAATCGTCGTCAAAATGATCCCGAGTAACTGACATTCCTTTCAGGCCTTGGCGACACAGCGCCAGCAGCAAAATGTGGCTGTGTTAGTCGAACAGCAAGGAAGAGGATGGGCAGGACGAATGGAAGGAGAAAATGCATGGGATGAAGGAACGGGGTGAGCAGAATGGAGCGAACGAGAGAGAGAGAGAGAGAGAGAAGAGAGAGAGAGAGAGAGAGAGAGAGAGACAGACAGACAGACAGACAGACAGACAGACAGACAGACAGACAGACAGACAGACAGAGAAACAGAAAGACAAAGACAGAAGATGGAAGGAGAGTGCCATGCTGATGGAGAGGGAAGGGATGATAAAAAAATGACTTTCAGTGATGGCGAGGGGCCGTGTTGATAGAAAGCCGGATGAAGACTACTCGTTAAAAAGGCAAGTTACTCTCAAGGAAACTGTGCATGGACAGTCGTCTAGCATTATCTCCCCTCCTGCAAACTTGGCGGCACACTCTATCTTGGCAAAAAAATTGTATGTATGTGACTCGAACTAACATAACTTTACATCGAGAGGCGTTAAAAAGCTAACACGAACGGAATACCTGATGTACTGCTTACAGCATAGAAGGGACATAAGACATCTTTACAACTTCGGGATAATTTTGATGTTTGTTTCTTAAACTGAAGCACTGCCATTCTTTGCACAAAGAATCCTTTCTGGCACTTTTGGCCGAAACTTATATATCACCCAGCTAAGAGAAATTAACGTACAATTATGCCTTTTCTCCGCAACAAATTCGACGGCTATGCAGCACCCATTTAATTGTACACACAAAGTGATAAAAACTGAGTATACGATGTAAACCAAGTTAATTCTTCAACAGCCTGGTGAAGAGTGTTCATCCATAGTTGAAAACAAAGAAGTGGGCTTAGCATAACAGTAAACTTCACTACTGTTTAATTCTCTCTCTCTCTCTCTCTCTCTCTCTCTCTCTCTCTCTCTCTCTCTCTCTCTCTCTCTCTCTCTCTCTCTCTCCACCGATTACTTGTTTTGGAGCATTTTGTCTTATCATAGACTAAAAATTAAATAGAGGAGACTTGACTCTTGTTCACCGACGGAGACGGACGGACGATCGCAGAGCTCCGCTGAACCGGTTTACTTGTTGTAAGATTCACTATAAACAAATCACGCGATGAGCTGTATGTGATTGTCTCAAAAAAGACATGGTGCTGCAAAGCTTAGTTTCAATGTGTTGATAAAAGCGCTGTCAAAAAATCCTCAAATAACTTTGTTCTCTTCTTTCGGAGAATTGTGATGAAATGCCTCGTCCCAACAAGCGGAAAAATACGTCAAGATCGTCAGATGTGAGTACTCAGAATAATAACTCACTGGAAACAGCAAGTGCCAATAAACATAAAAAATCAAGATCTTCGTCATCTCAAAGACCAGTGTTAAGCAATAACGGACAGCAAAGCCTTGTTAATTTTGTAGGGAGGTCAGGAGACATGACTAGCAGCAATAAGACATTTACAACTGAGGGGAGCAACGAACAGTCAGGAGATCAGTTTACTGTCTCAGAACAGATTGCAAAGTTACAAGAGACACTGACTCAGAACTTGAATGCATTCACAAAGTGATTGAAAACAGTGAAACCAAATTATCGGATAAAATTACACAACAAATTGAAGGGTTGAGAAGTGAAATCTTTGATCTTCAAAAAGAGAACGATGCCCTGAAAGAGATGATCAAAAACCAAGACGACCTCATTGAAGACCTACAGCATGAAGTGACAGGGTTACAAAAATCATTGGAAATGGAGAGGGAGCGAAGAAATGATCTGGAGCAATACCAGAGACGGGATTGTGTTCGCTTCCTTGGTGTTATAGAGAGCGGGACGGAAAGTATCCAAGAATGTGAAGAAAAAGTATTAGAGATAATACAAAAAGTAATGGGACTGGGCCACATTTCAACAAACGATATCAGTATTGCACACAGGGTGGGCACCAGGGGGGAAAAGCCAAGGCCAATAATAGCAAGTTCATATCAAGAAAAAACAGAAACCAAGTGCTTCAGAATCGTCGGAAACTAAAAGGCAGCAGGAGAGGGATTGTGTGGAAGACCTTACCCCACTGAACATGACGCGGCTGAACATTGCTAACAAACATCCCGGAGTAAAGAACACCTGGACAAAAGAAGGCATTATTCATGCTTTGACGCAGGATGGAAGGGTCGTCAGACTGACTGAGAGAGGGGGTCTGTTAGGGATAGATGAAGCAATGCAGAGCGAGAGCAGTAACACCACACATCTTCAAAAATTCCGGCCAGGCCAAATCACTGTAAATCACCCCCCTCTCAGCCTAACAGCAGACAAACAAATGCAAGGAACCCAGTATCCAGCACCCTGAGGCCTCGCCACAACACGTCATGCGAAGGGAAATTATCTGCTTCTTCAGACAACCAAGGAGAAAGAGGAAACTCAGACAGGAGGGGGGTCAAATGGACATCCTCGACGGCTGTGACGGCGAGTGAAGACCAGCATCGTCCTCAACTCTCAAGAATAGAAACTCGCTCATCAGACGACAGATCCTCGGATGATTTGGTGGATGAAGAAATGACACCACTGTAATGAACTCTGGAAAATAAATGGTGAAGAAACAATCATGGGACATACACCTTTACTGTAAAAAGTGGGAAAAAAAAAAAACTATTTGTGAACAGTCTGGGACAGTTGTGAACAGGGTAATACCTTTTGTTTTCTTTGCCCCTCCCTTCCTCCGTTCTTCCTTTTCCCCTTTCCTCCCTTCCGGGCCCATGCCACCTTGCCCGACCTGATCACCACCTTTTCCGATCTACTCCGCCCCCGTCCTCTTTGACCCCACATTCCTATTACCTATTATTGTTACCTCACGCGTTACTGAATCAACATCAACATGACAGCCCGCGCCCCTCCCCTTGCACCCCCCCCCCCCTCCCCTTCCGCCAATCTTTCGCCCGTTCCTCTCGTACATCCCTCCCCACACCTCCCCCAGCATATGACCACAGTCTTGGGCTCGAAAACATTTGCAATCTGATGGTGCATCCCCCCCCCCACCCCTCCCCTTCCCTGCACCTACTACCGTACCCCCTGTCCAACCCATACTTTCCCGTCAGCACGATCCCCCCCCCCCCTTCTCCACTATCTACACCCCAAACACACACGCACAGACCGGGTGGGGGTGGAGGGAGGGAGACAGTCTAAGCAAAATTGGTAGCATTTTATTCTGCTGCTTATCTCCTGCACCCTGCAAATGTTCCGTACCTCCTCCCCTCCTGTCCAGTGCGGTCGTGGTTTTCAGATCACGGAGCCAAACTGGGCATCTTCCCCCTTTTTCCCCACTCCTGCTCCCATCCCTCTCCCGCTCCCCGGTCTCCTTCCTCCTCCCCCACCTTTTTTTTGTTGTTGTTGTTGATTTTTCCCCCTCCTGATTATAGGAGAGGAATGACACCTTCCACCCCTCTCTCCCTCCCCAGATTCCAAATATCCGAAGGAGTGTCAGTAGTTACTCTCAGGCTCACACTCCTTCCTAAAACTCCCTCCTCCCTGTCCGCCCTTGTCCCCGCCCCAACCCCCTTCCAATGGTATTGCGTTTAATGTAGACTTTCGGATGACTGCGCAACTTCGAGGCCTTGGAGATTCAACATGTGTATCTAAATGTATGTACAGGTTTGTAAATTGAGAGCGGAGAGAAAGTAGTCCTGATGTTACAAGTTGACTAAGAGAGGAGAATGAAGGTTATGGATAGACAGTGAGGATATGAGGATTACGATCCCCTCTCCACCGCCCCCGTATTTGTATGATTATTTCTCAATATATTTTATTTTTTACTCACCGCTTCCTTGTTGCAATGTTTGCTACAGTCCATAGCTTGCTGATACGAGTGTTCAATGATAATCATTTGTAACGCTACTGACTTTGAACAAGTCATAGTCATCAGGCGTTTTTTATATGTACACATGCATCTATAGTGCATGTGACTGCCTATGACTGAGAGTCCCCCTCGCGCCTTTTCCCCTCCCCGTCCCGCGCCAAACAACTGCCCAACCCTTCCCTTTTCCCACTTCCTCTAATGTACTGACGGGGGGGGGGGGGGGGGGGGGGGGGGGGGGGGGGGGCAGTATTTGATTGACCATAGGTGTATGGATGGATCAGCGCAGCGATTACGAATTTGAATGCTTACATAAACGTCTATTTGTATAAATGTGTCTATATATTAAACTATTCAGCTGTATGTGAAGGTTGTCTAGTAGGAGATAAGAACTTGATTACGTGCAGCTGTAGGTGCGCATGCTTATGTGAACACAGCTTCTCCATTTTCCCCCTTTTTTTTTCCTCATGAGTGTGTTAAGGGGACTCTATATGCAGATTTAATTCTTATATTGCAACCATGTCAGAGACAACAAGAGACACGGAAACGCGATGAATGAAAGATATGGTAGCGAGAATGATAAGAATGATCGAGTGAGAAGATTGGAAAAAATTTATCAGTTTTGTTTCGCTTTGTTTTAATCATGGAATGCAGAATATCGATGATTATAGTGTACTTTCTGGAGGTGGCATGTTAAAGTATAATCTGTACTATCCACCACTGTAAATATGAAATGACGAAAATCACAGTTGCATCTATGAACTGTCAAGATTTGGGGGACTTTAAAAAAAGAAGAGACGTCTTCCACTATCTAAGACAAAGAAATTATAATGTATACTTCATACAAGATACACATTTTGATCCAAAACTGGATAAATACTACTATGCAGAATGGGGGTTTACTTCCTTCTTTTGTGTTCAAACTACTAATTCAAGAGGTGTTGCAATACTTTTTAATAACAATTTTGAATTTAGAATAATGGGCGCATATACCGATAACGCAGGAAATTTTCTAACGCTACAAATTCATACACTGGACTTAGATTTTGTTTTGGTGACAATATATGGACCTAATAGGGATAATCCTGATTTCTATGAACTAGCAAATAAGAAAATAAAAGAATTAAACTGCGCTAATCTTATTATTGCAGGAGACTGGAATTTAGTATTAAATTCAAACTTAGATTATTGTAATTACAAACATGATAATAATGTGAAGGCTAGAGAAAAGTAGAGGAGATGATGGATGACAATTTCTTGGTAGATATTTGGAGAGAATACAATCCGCAATTACAGCGTTTCACTTGGAGAAGAAGTAACCCATTACAGCAGAGCAGACTAGACTTTTTTCTTACTTCTGAGAATGTATGCAATTATATTACCTCTGCGGATATTTTGCCAGGATATCGAACTGATCATTCATTGATAACAATGGAAATGACTTTTGGAGAGAAAAACAAGAAAAAAACATTCTGGAAATTTAACTGTTCATTGTTAAAAGATCAGGAATACATTAACGAAATAAATGGTCTCATAGACATGATAGTTTCACAGTATGCCGCGACCCCGTATGATAGAAATAAATTACCGGAAATACCAGCTTCAGATATTCACTTTACTATCTCAGACCAGCTACTCCTTGATGTTTTATTGATGGAAATTAGGAGTAAAACCATCGCTTACTCTACAATGAAAAAGAAAGCAATAAAGAGCTAGAAAACGGTCTAGAGAACGAAATTGAAGAGTTAGAAAAACAACCAATTAAAAATAATCATGTGCTCCAAGAAATAGAAAACAAAAATAGAAAATCAAGAGAAATTAGGCAAAAGAAAATGGAAGGTGTCTTAATACGCTCAAAAGCTAGATGGGTCGCTGAAGGTGAAAAAAATAACGAAGTATTTTTGTGGGTTAGAAAAAGAAATTATATAAATAAACAAATGACAAAAATTGTACGAAACGATGGTACCCTTTTAGACAAAACAAGTGATATTGTCTATGAAAACAAAATCATTTTACGAAAAGTTGTAGGAAAAAAAAGACATGATCAACTGTGAAATAGAAGAAATGGTACAAAGTATACCCACATTGTCGGAAAATGAAGCCCAAAGTTTAGAAGGTGAAATAACGCTTGAAGAAGCCACACAGTCGTTGAAAAATATGAATAACGGCAAGAGTCCAGGATCGGATGGGTTTACTGTAGAGTTTTTTAAAGTTTTTTTGGCGGAAAAGAATTGGTGAGCTGGTCGTGAGGTCTATAAATGAAGGCTTTAGCAAAGGAGAAATGTCTCAAACACAAAAGGAGGGAATCATTATATGTCTCCCAAAAGATGATAAATCGAGAGAATATCTAAAAAAACTGGAGGCCAATCTCTCTTTTAAATGTTGTGTACAAAATTGCTACAACATGTATTTCTATGAGATTAAAGAAGGTTCTCCCAAAGCTTATTAGCGAAGATCAATCGGGTTTTATGACTAATAGATATATGGGTAATAATATAAGATTGACATATGACATTATTCATTTTTGCAAAGTACAGAAAACTGCAGGACTATTATTGGGTATAGATTTTGAAAAGGCATTCGACTCCCTTGACTGGGGTTTCATGTTTAAAGTCTTAGACGCATATGGTTTCATACAGACATAAAAAGGTGGATCAAAACTTTCTATTACAATATCAAATCAACAGTTCTAGTAAACGGTCAATCGTCTCCATGGTTCGAAATAAAGAGAGGCTGCCGACAGGGTGACCCGATTTCGCCATATTTATTCATACTCTGTGCTGAAATCTTAGCAATTATGATACGAGAAAACACAAGCATCAAAGGAATTCAAATAGGACAAACAGAACATAAGATATCCCAATTTGCCGATGACACCGAACTATTCCACACGGGGATAGAGAAACATTTGAATTAACTTTCAAGGTATTAACAGATTTTGGAAACAAATCGGGATTACAACTTAATGTTGGGAAAACGTTTGTTGTTTGGCTTGGCAGAAAGATGAACAGTGACATCAAATTCATGCCACACCTCAAATTTAAATGGAATCCCCCAAAATTTAAAATACTTGGTATATATTTTTCTAATGACCTGGAAGATTGTGCACGGCTAAATTTTGATGAAAGATTCCAAGAAATAAAAATGTTATTGAATATATGGATGAAGCGATTGATAACCCCCCTTGGAAGGGTTGCTGTACTAAAATCAATGGTTCTGTCAAAACTAGTTCATCTATGGCTGTTACTTCCAAACCCTCCCGACATCTTTATTGAAAATCTCAAAAAAAAATTGCTTTAAGTTTATATGGAACGATAAACGTGATAGAATTAGTAGAAATACGTCAGTTAAAAATATACGCGACGGTGGAATGGGAATACCAAATATTTACTGCTATATGAATGCATTGAAATTAACGTGGTTTCGAAAATATATAATAGTAATCATAAATGGAAACAAGTGTTCTTTCATTGTTTTAAAGAGAATTTTGGAAGGACACTTTCGAGATATATCAAATGTTTAGAAATAAAATTGAACCTAAAACATCAGAGAAACTTCTAGCGGAACCAATATTCTATAATAAGAATATGAAAATTGGCGGGAAACATATATATATAAAAGAACTTGCAACTAAAGGAATATTCTGTATTGGTGATTTGATTGATAACTATGGTAAGGCAGTTTCATACCAAGACTTCTGCTCAAAGTACGACATCGCGTTAAATCCACTAACATATCTAAGTTGCATGACCTCCATTAAGAAATACGCTGAAAGGACCAGTATAAAAATTGACGATTGTAAAAGAGACAGTGAACCTAAGTCAATACATATGTTAATACAAAATGTAAGGGGTTCAAGAAAATTCTACGACGTGCTTATAGAAGATAGAAAAAAAGACACTCTGTTGCAATAAATGGGAAACTATTTTTTAAACAGAGATAGATTGGAAAAGTTGTTTTGAAAAAATCGCCAAAATTAACGAGATAAAACTCAGATGGTTTCAGGGCAGAGTCCTCCATCGTATACTGGCGACAAATGTAGTTTTGAGAGAAATGGGAGTAGTACAAAGCAACAGCTGTAGTTTGTGCTCGAGAGAAAAAGACAGTATAAAGCACGGTCTGTGGGAATGCGTTCACACACAAAACTTCTGGAAAGAGTTTCAAAACCATCTCAAAGCACATTGTCCCAATATAGATAAAGCAGATTTAAACGAACGCATCATCATTCTTGGTATTGATCAAAACTTTTAAAAGTGACCATGTTTTTGATTATATTTTGTTGTGCGCAAAATTTCATGTATATCAATGCAGACTGGACAAAATAATTCCTACACTTAACTCATTCCGGAACAAGATGAAAATGAGATATAAGATAGAACTTTTTAACCATAAACGGTTAATGAAATCTGATCAATACGAAACTGACTGGGCATGCTATAAATCCATAACAGAAATTTGAGTAAAGATCACCATATATTGTTAATAAAAGCTGTTTCACATACCCAGTCACTACCTCTTAATCCATATTTCCACTATTCTCATTATGATACCTGCCCTAAACCTTATTATAGTTATATTTTCGGATTCATATATTGAGTCACACAGAAAGTATAACTTTATATGAAACAAAACAAGCAACGAGTAGAATCGGACATAGTTGGGTTAGAGAACGAGAGTGAGAGAGAGAAGAAGTGAGTGAGTGAGCATGAGATAGAATAAGAAAATGGAGGGGGAGGAGGGGAGGGATGGGTTGTAGAGGAAGGATGAATAAGACAAAAAAAGATACGATCATGAAACTATCAGGCTACTTAAAAAAAATTACTTTGCGACATAGCACGTCTCTTCTTCAAATTCTACTTCTGGTGATAAACATTTTCTTATTAAAAATAAGTGTTTCCGCCGAGATCATATCATATCCTAAATTCCTATAATCTTTAGTAGCATGTATGTATGTTATATTGTCATTCATTGTTTATATTGTAAACATGCGGTACACCGTTAAGTTTATCGGAACATGTGTTTAGTAGAAAATGTGTATATAGTAGAAAAATATTGAAAACATGTATGGGATATGCATGTAGAAACCAACCTACTACTCGATGGATTGCATAATCGTAAAAAAGAATAAAAAAAAAAACAAAAACAAAAAAAACAAAACAAAACAACAAAAAAAATTAAATAGAAATCAACAAATCTACAAATTCCAGATATTCCACCTTTCTTCTGGGTCCGTAAAGTTCTCTCGCCGAAATACACAACGTCCGCATCGGAATCGGCGATGCCGCTGACCGTCGATCTGCTGGACTGTTTGTTGGGCAAAGTGTCCCCTGCGCACGGAACCAGCACTGGGGGTTCCGCCACGTCTTGCCGACTCGTCGCCCAGACGACTGGCAAGTGCTGCAGCTGCGGAGACAGTGCCGCTGTGAGGATCAATAGCAGTGGAGGGTGATGTGGGGAGAGGCCTCTTCCTCTCTCTCAGGTCTGACTCGAGAAGAGCGCGTCGGGGAACGGAAACTGGCCGGCTGCTCTTTCCTGAGGCTGTTGTGGTCGTCTCTTGCACTGACAGACACAGTCATACAGAGTTGTATTCGCCTTTTCTCCTGTTGAAATGGTATCTTTTTTTTTTTTACTGCAACAATTACAAAGAAAAGGTTTAGACATTTTTTCAGGCATGTTATAGTGTAAAACGCAAGTACAGAAACAGGATAATAACAAGACATTATCAGTATGCTTACACAGGTTACAGTAATTAAAATGCTTCGCAACTACTATGCTAAAAGCAGTTTTCTGTAATGTATTCCAGACAACAAATACGTTTAAAGCAACCGTCCATAACGTATACCAAGCAGCCACCATGTCAAAGTAATTGCTTACTCACGTGCTACAAAACCACTTTGTTACAGTCATTACCTATAATGTACAACAGTCATCAAGTTACAGAGACAACCAGCCTTTAAGTGATTGTTTATAAATGAAAAAACAGAAACTAGCGTAACACATACAACACGGCGACTGCCGTGTTACGGTGGTTATCTACAACAAACACCAGAAATCACAACATTATAGTAATTACCTGTAACGGGCACACCCCACTACCACAATACTACAATATTTATCGATGACGCACTAATGATCTAAAACGCGCTCCACACAGTATTACAGTAAACATATATGACAAAGGCCACACAATCACCATGCTGAAGTTGTTATTTATAAAGTACATCACCCAGTTATTTTCTTACAGTAATCGTCTTGAATGTTATAGATCACCATGTTACAGTAATATTATGAACGTATACCACATAATCACCATGTGCTCTGGTACAAGGAGATGGGAGTGCGGTTTTGAACTCTCTTCGTGGGAACTGTATATCCACACTGTTTCAAGATGTGAACTCCAGTTCATTCTCATTTATCTCTCGATTCTAGTGCTTTAGAGTATCTTCGGTGACGGCTGTTTTGACAGGTAAAAGGCTTTTCCGTTGGGCACCAAGTTCGAAAAAGCCTGACCAAGATGCATAGGTAGAGAAATTCTAACCTTCACGTTTCAGGTCACGCAGACATATTCATTCTACAACAAAATTTTCCGTGAAGGCATATGCACACTGCTATTCTCTTACTCTGTATTGTTTACCTACCCTTATTTTTCACGCAGATGTATCCATACATTGCACTGCACTCGTCGTCAATCCAGCGGCCATTCCAGGGAGTTAACTGTGCACATCGCAGGGTGGCCCCGTCCGCATTGGTTCCCCTTGATAACCGGTATCCCAGTTCGAGTAGTCGACGCGTGACCCGTCTCTCCACGAATAAGCTCCTGGAACAGAGACAATACGAATTGGTCCTGGACTGTGAAGGTGCAACCCTTTTTCCCTTTCTCATTACACTCAAAACACACAGCAGGGGTGAATCACTCCGTGTGAGTGGGATTAAAGAGGGGACAGGTCTGATTACTTTAAGAGGTCTACAACAAAGCGAAGGGGGAGGCACGGAATGGGACAGGGCAGGAAGAAGTGGCAGAGAGAAAACCTTTTTACTGAATAAAGTGTACTTGGACAAACATTTCTTTTCTTTGGGGAGTGAGTAGGATGGAGGATCTCAGTGTATATCTACACATCGTCTACAATATTCCTGATGCCGTGTTTCTATTTTCCCATATGCGCGTAGATCATTGACTGCTATTTCTGGGTATACTCGTCAGGAAAAGATTGTTGCTGTCAGCATTTCCTCGCGATGACGTGCGGCAAGACAGATCCGGTGACCTGGTACTATTGTCTGCATTTTTCTCTTCCACGTGGAACAGGTTACATTGGCAAGTGATGCAAAACGCCTGTCTGGTCTACATCAAGCTTTGAACTTCAAATCTGTACAGAATATCTCTCGTAAAAAGTTCAATAGTAAAGGGTTTCAGGGTTTCTTTTCCGAAACTGGGTCAACGAAAAGGGTCAGGAAACTGGACTCGCCCTCCTCCCCTATCCCCACCCCTCTACTCTCTAATCATTCCATGACTGCACACACACACACACACACACACACACACACACACACACACACACACAATTTGTTCTTACATACATTAAGAAGAAATACTAGGAACTCAGTGGCAGCACAGTTTAAGCTCATATTTTGATCAAAGCATTTTTTTCATTTTTTCAAAATGTATTGAACGTATTTTGTCAAAGCATCAACCAGTTTGACATGGGAGAGCGGACGGGGAAGTCATACACAGAATTCTGATGGGAATGCTGCAGGGAAAGACAGAGCAGCCTATCATAAACTTTTAACAAGCTGTTTTCAGGTTGATCAACGTTAAGCTAATTATAAAGCATTGCACATTTTGGTGGTGATTCCGATAAAGGGGGAAAAAAAGCAATTTGTGGGGAAAGAAAGAGAGAGAGAGAGAGAGAGAGAGAGAGAGAGAGAGAGAGAGAGAGAGAGAGAGAGAGAGAATTGTTTTGATGGTTCACATCCTTGGTTGCACCAATTTCATTATCTTAGCCGTTCTCTGTAATACATCCGACGACTGGCAAAGAATATGCAAATGGTGGTAAGCACTGTACTGAAGCAGCCGACGGCATCGTAGGTCCTCATTTCTGATCATATCTTGAAGACCACTTATTACCCCAATGTTCATCAGTCTCCCATCCTCCCGTCTCCCCCTCCCCAACTTACCGTCCCGTTCGTCCCTCACCTCTCTACTCTCACTTTCTTTTCTAGTCAGCTGTCCCCCTTTTCAACCTTCTACATTTCATCATTTTTCCCCATCAAAGCTACCAGTAGTAGCAGTCAAGTGGCCTGACCTGGACAAGGTCTACTTTCTAAGCTACCAGTAGTAGCAGTCAAGTGGCCTGACCTGGACAAGGTCTACTTTCTAAGCTACCAGTAGTAGCAGTCAAGTGGCCTGATCTGGACAAGGTCTACTTTCTAAGCTACCAGTAGTAGCAGTCAAGTGGCCTGATCTGGACAAGGTCTACTTTCTAAGCTACCAGTAGTAGCAGTCAAGTGGCCTGACCTGGACAAGGTCTACTTTCTAAGCTACCAGTAGTAGCAGTCAAGTGGCCTGATCTGGACAAGGTCTACTTTCTATAACTATTTCACCACAGACACCTAAAGCTGGGATCGTTCTTGCCATCATTTCAGTCGTCATTACTTTTATGTGCTTTCTTCATCTGGGCTGAACATGTGATGCCAGAGATATAATTCAGTTAGACACTTTCGTTTCATATGACACTTTTTTGACTTTCAAAATGGCGCGACTGATGGCGGAGAACGAAGCAAAATTTAGAAAGAGAGGGGGTTAGTTACGCCAAGGGACATAGACAAAGCACAGGACAAGACACGATGCATTTCGACCTCCTCGATAAGTCTCTCTTCGTTCTTTGTTTGTACTGTCCTAAATGTTAAATGTGATCTATTTTCTTTTTGCTTGAAGAAGATCCAGGAGGTCGAAATGCATCGTGTCTTGTCCTGTGCTTTGTTTGTCTATGTCCTTTGCGGTAACTAACCCCCTCTCTTTTAAAACTTTTTTGACTAGTAAATTATCAACGAATTCCAAATGTGCATCATCAATAAAGACTGATATCATTGTTTATTTGGACACTGTAAACATCTTGGTTCACTGAACTCCATGTATCCGCATCCGATTTTTTCATGTCTATAACATATTTGTATCATTTTGACGACCACGTAAAATTAAAGATGCATTCGTGGTTTGTTTTGAAGATCTGTTATCATTGAAACACGAGTTTCTTTGCTGCTTCAGTGCAGTGTTATATGCATCATAAATCATATTGTTCTACTTATTCATATCTGGCAAGATATGTCTGCACATCGTCCATCTTAGTTCTACATAAAGTAATGAATATTAATGTAAGGTTTCTGGTCTGAACTTGATGGGCCGTAATTAAGTATTTGTTACAATATTTGACTACGGTCGAATAATATCATTTGACACGTCTGTTGTCAGTATATAAAGCTATAATTGTAAATGTTCACAATTTCTATGAAATTCTGACGTCTGAAAATGTTGAAAATTATGCTGAAAATATGTGCAAATTTAACAGCAAATACCATTTTGGTGACATCTTCATACAAGGGATGGCTTGGAAGGTCTTATTTAACAGCTGTCATTTTTACCGACTTTGATTGTGCTTATGCTTCCGTTTGAAATCGCGATGGTTTAAATTCACACACACACACACACACACACACACAGAAACTAAAACAGAGTAATCACACAGACTGACTTTTTTTTTAAACATATTAGAGTCCAAAAATGTGTACTTCATTTCTGCACAACCATTTTACCTATCAGCATCCACTACTACAACCACACACACACCTTCATCTGAGCGCCTGAAGCCAATCCAGACCGGAGCGCGGACTTCGCTTTGGCTTGCATCTGCAAAAACTGATTGGCTGTGTGGGGCTGTGGATGCTGACCAATGAGGCGCCTTGCTGACCGCACGCGAAGGCGGCGTGGGCGAAGGTGACGCGTTCGGTAAGGTAGAAAGCGTAGCACTGACCACCAAAGGCAGTCCAGTCATGCCCCTCACATACTCCGCCGGTGGGATCCTGTGTGAAGGGAGGGCTCTCTGCAATAAAAGCATGGAGGGTGGAGAAGGACGCAGGGGGGCGGGAATATCACAACAGCAGTTAAAACCAAGGGAATCGGCACCAAATATTCATCCAAATCTTTATCCAATATGTCTTTTGTCAAACTCATAAGTGTTCCTTCTGATCAAAACACTTGGAAAACTAAGTAAGAAAGTTAACGAGTACATTTTCTGCCTTTACGCACCTATACTTCTGGAATATTTCTTGTGATACTTGCACTTTTTTCCGTAATTCTTTACATAGCCTGTTACATTCGTATGGTTCAATGTTCACACAAATACAATCGGCAGATGCGTTTCGGGCTACTATTGATTAAACGTCCCTTTCCCCCCGTCTTCTGAGTGTGTCACTTCCACGCCGCTAATCCCAGCTCCTAATACAGTACCTCACAGTCTCTGATACTGTCGTATACCCAGCACTGTTTGTCCATAGAGAACAATCCATACAAGTCGCCGTGTAGGCAGCCTACCAGAGGAGATACCGCACTGCTGCTAAGAGCCTTCGACGGTCTTCAGTGGTGCTTGGTCTGGTCCAACATTCGAAACCTCCTACTGACGACAATACTTCATCTTCTTGCTTTCTCGCAGAACAACAGTGAATAAGCACCCCCTTCCTGGGTGATGCTATCACGTCCATCTAACAACTGTCCATCAACTTGCCGACACCGACGATTTAACGAATTCACTATGGGCATGGGTATGAAGAGATCAAAGATGAGACCCTCCTCTATTGTTGCCCATTGGGAAGAATAAAAAGAAATGGCGTGAAGTCCCTTTTTCGGTGTGAAACTCCATGAGATGGATACACACTGCATTTCGGCAGGGTACATTTGACTGAATAAACATGAATAACTGCAGGTTTAAAACCAGTTCACAAGTTTTAATTATCGT
>JADBJO010004429.1:80000-87500 GCA_016801955.1 Conus betulinus | reverse complement strand
GATCATTCCACAGTCTATGATGCTGTTCTAAACGGTTTCGCTGTCTCTCAAGCCGTCAACAAGTGGCAACGAACAGAGAAAAATGCTGTTTATAATATATATAAACCAATATTCACGGCTCACTGGCCAGTCCGATTATTAATGGGCTAGTTCTTCGTTTTGTTAAGTTTTCTAAGACCATCCTGGATTAGCAAGACAAAACATGACATTTTATCAAAGAAAAAAAAAAAAAAAAAACGTACGGTTCATGATTAATGCTCAGAGACCCGTTCAGGGGGAAACGCATGTAAACTATGAAGAAACTGTAACTTAAACTAAATAATAACAAAAATAACAACTATGTAAACAAACAACGAAAACGAACAAATCAGTTTCTGTTTATTTGTGTATAAAAACTGGATATATCAAAACGAGTATTTCCGGTTGTTGTACCTCCACAGGTCGACCTGATCATCTTAACGGACCCATCCATCCATATTAACAGTCAACTCACATCTGCTGCTTTCACAGATCCAGCCCATACGGCGAGAGCAGTCCACGTCATTCCACTTGCCGGCGTTTGCTCCCTGACTGTACATGTACACACACCCGTCCTGGCAACCATAGGAAGCAAAACGGGGAAAAAAATTCGTCGGTAATAAAGTAAGCAAACAAAAAAGAAAGTAAAGTACGATAGTTCTGTTTGCGTGATTACGCAAGTCTGTACATATATAAGTAAATGGTAAAAAACAACAACCAAGAATCAGCTAATCGAGTCTAACCCAATAGCAGTTTTGGCATCTGCAATCTAAAAGCCATGTCCATCTCAGGCTGTACACAAGAGACAAGCTACCTTGCACTGTTTCTTGCCATTTTTTAATGATGTTCAAAAGCCTCTGAATTCATGTTTCATATAAGTGCCTGTCATGACTGAACACACGACATTTCGTTTAGTAGCGAAGTCATACTGAATGAGCTTCTCTGCAGAAATGAGTCCGCCATTTAAAATGTCCCACAAATGACAGTCGCCATGATAATAACGAGTCTAGCAAGAACTCGCCTAATACAGACATGTAAAAGAGCAGGAAAAGCCACAAGCAAGCGAGTGTTTCTTCACACTGATTTCCAGGGGCAAGGATGATAAGCATAAACCTAATCAGTTCGGCTGCGGTCCGAGACACCTGACAGGGCTGATCGGTTTTCAGGTGATGATCCTGCAACGTGCCAAAATCGCTCCACTCGTGAAATCATTCCACAACGGGTGAGAATGGGTGCTTGCGTGAATTTACACCTGAGGCGTAAAGGACCGTCCGTCCCACCCCCTTTGTTCCAAAATCACTTCCCTCCTTCAAACTTATCAAAGTGTCCCACACGAAAAAGTACATCAATCAAAGCTCATTACACCTAAATTTGAGAAGGGGTGAGGGGAGGGCGTGATTCTGAACCTGAGCAAGAATTACACTTTACCCTGTACAGCTCTTGGAGTGAATGTAGGCATGTGTTCATTTTTAGTTCTCTTCACACAAGGCGGGTGCGTTTGGTATATTCACCCCAGATGTTTGTAGACCATATCCTGAATCACTGACCGAAGTACGGTTTTGGGACTGGATGACTGACAGTTCTGGCTCCAGAATCAATCTCCACCCAACCTTCCTTAAATCCAGGTGTAATGTACTTTGACCGACACCTTTTGTCATTTGGGGCACTTTGAGAATTTTGAAGCAGAGGCATGATTTTGGAAACACATGGAGAAGTTGGTATTGATTTACTTCCCAGAAGTGAGGATGGACAGGTACATACTTGCCATGGAGACATTTCGAGAGTGGGGTTGAATACGGCACGTTACACCGATATCAACCAGCTCTTGTGAAATACCGTCACTTGTGGAGTAAACACTGTCGGAGACGTAATCGCAAAGCGAACTACACGACTGTGTGTTCTCAGGGTCTTCCTATTTGGTCCCACACCAGACTAAGACAGGAACCTGTGGGACTGAAAAATCCTACAGCCGTATGCCTCTGAAGAGACTAGAAAACAAGGCTTCCATGCACGCTTGCTCGGCCCTGAACATGTACAGAACAAGTAAGCCTCTCCACCACCACCCTCCACCGAACACACACAGGCACACCCCACAGAAATAACACATACCACATGAATTATCGATTGCACTGTGTAATTTTGGGGTGTCCGTTTTTTTTTAAAGAGACAATCCATGCGTAAGCTTGTGTTCACATTCGTACCCCCAGCATGTAAATCGATTCGCCAACTACCATGTCATGCCAAGCCGTGCCCTAACCCTGACCCACCTTACCCTGACACAGTACATATCCTTCCATGGAAAAGCTGATCAGGTAAGCATTTCACTTCCACAGTAAACATTTCACTTCACTCCACTGACGTACGGTTCAATCACATCCTTACCGCCACACCACCATTAGGTTCACCCAAGTCCCAGCGTGTGTAGGTCAGTTCCCCTTCGTCCAGCCACAGGTAGGTTTGGTTGACCAAGTGAAGCCCGATCCACGCCAGCATACCCGAGTTGTATAGCTGCGTGGTGAGAAATGCTGAAAGAAGGAAACGAAGTCATGTTGAAAATGAAGCGGTGCCCGATTTGTTCGCGCGCGCGCGCGCACACACACACACACGCGCGCACACACACACACACACACACACACACACACACACACACACACACACACACACACACACACACATCTTATCGCGCCGATGAATCCATTTACATTGCATCACATCTGCTACTAAGACTATAGCATACAAGCGTTAAAAACAAGGTAAAACAATAAATAATCATTGAGTTTGAAGAGGGATCATGAACAAGGCTTCTTCTTTAAATGCTTGACGTATTAATTAACCCAACACGGTGGTCAAACCTTGCGTGCCTTACCCAAAGTATTTCAGTAATTACTTACCATTGTTCGACCCGGTGAAAAAGAAAATTACTGGAATTTTTTCCCAGTATTTTTTCCTTGTCTGTGTGCATATTTAGCTGAAGGTTACTGGCTTAAGTTGTAGCTTTTTGGGGGCATTATAAACGGCAAACAGTTGCTGCAACTGTTTTTTGCCTATATTTTAAGCCACATCTATCCCACAACGGATACGTTTTTACTTTAAGTCATGTTATTTCCGTTGCTTAACAGACAAATTCATGAATTTTTTTCATATTAGCGGTGGACTGGTTGTTAATGATGTAGAATGGACAGTCGTTTTTTGGGGAGTTACGGCAGAAAAAGCGAGCTAAAAAAAGTCTTCTTTCTGATTCCAAGCACTAAAGACATTATACACGGAAAGAACAGCGAGTTTCACGCATTAGGCTATGGCATAGCTAAAGTCACATAACACAAAATACACAAAACTAAATACACAAAAACTTCGCGCAGTGTGTAAACTGCACGGGAATATGCATTACGAGTAGCAGATAGATAGACAGATAGATAGATAGATAGATAGATAGTCAGACAGACAGACAGACAGACAGACAGACAGATAGATAGATAGATAGATAGACAGATAGACAGACAGGCAGACAGACAGACAGACAAACAGAGACATACATACATACAACCAGACAGATAGACAGACATATATTTTTTTACATGCATACAATAATAGATATATAGACCTAGATGTAGATAAACACGCGAACTAGCAGTTTCTTTTTTACTGTTTATGTATACAAACGCCTAAACAGACAATAAGTGAAGACCGGACAGTCGAGGAACGACACAGACACCCAAAACACTGAGACAGAAAAAAATGAAACCACAGGTATAAACGCATATACGAACATCCCACCAAATCTTCTACCCCACACTGCACTCTACTCCCTCCTTCTACTCCTCCAGTCACCTACCGTTTTCTCTGGGGCCACGCACCGAGGCCAAAGCGACCCGGGCAAAAGGCGTGGTCATCGCCTGACAGTCCTGAGCAGCCTCCTGCCAGGTCTTGCCCCTCTGCTGGCCCTTCAACAGGTAACAGCGCGTGCCGAACACCACCCAGCCCCCGTCCCCGCAACCCCCTTCGTCCGGGGGGAAGGTGGTGTGGGTGGTGGGAGGCAGCGGGGACATGTTGCGCTTGCACACGTAGCTCTGGGACAGGGCGCAGTGGTTGTCGTTCCACGTGCCTGCCCGAGAGAAACCCGTGTCAAAATGATGGTGGTGACAGTGGTGATACTAATGAGATATTCTGGTAGTAGTGATAATGGTGACGAATGAAACGGTGACTGTTTCTACTGTTAAAAAAGAAAGAAGAAAAAGAAGAAGAAATCAAAAAGAAAGAAAAACCGAAAGGAAGGACAACAAAAATGATGGTAGCAGCTGTGACGCTGCAGTAGTCTGAGAAACGTCAGCAGCAGCAGAAGAAGCAGTAATAGTAATAGTATTAGTAGTGGTGGTGGTGGTGGTGGTGATGGTAGTGGTAGAGAAGGTAGTGGTAGTAGTAGTTGTGGTGGTGGTAGCAGTGGTGGTGGTGGTGGTGGTCGTGGACGTGGAAAAAGTAGTAATAGTAGTAGTAGTAGTAGTAGTAGTAGCAGCAGCAGCAGCAGCAAAAAAGTAGCAATGGAAGTAGTAGTTGTAGAAGTAGTGGTAGTCACAGCGGTAGTAATCGATGTTGTCATTGCTGTTGTGTGGAAGAAGTGGCAATGCGTACACATCAACAACAGCGGCATTAAAAATGGTACAGCAACAGCAGCAGCAATAGTAGTACCATCAGCGGTAGCAACAGGAGGAAAACACACTTACGATCGTTACGGCGGCGAGTCTGTTGATGTACGGGTGTGCAAATGGATGCGAGCTCGCATTTCTTTACAACACAAACACGCTCGACAAAACAATTCACGCATGACTGGAATGCATGTCTTCACAACAGCGTGAAAGACACGTGTTGCTTGGTCAGTTCAGTTCGAGAGAATCCGAGGTACCACCTCTGCTAAAATCTTGTTCTGGTGATGTCACCGTAATGTTAGATAAGCAGCCCCTCCTTCCCACGCAACCCCCTGTCCTCTCCCGGGACGGTTATCTCCGTCTGCCGTTTCACCTTCGGTAGATGTGGACTTTGAGCCTGAAGATAATTAATTACCTGGCCTCACCTGTGCGAACCAGCATCTCGGCGCAGGACTCCTGGCCATCAGCATCGTCGGGTCCGTTGCCGTCCCAGTTGACAAAGCTCACCCGAGATCCGTCGCTCCACCTGTTCCACACAGGTGCAATGAATGGGAGACTGTGTGGGCTAAAAGAACCCATGTTATAATTTTTGGCAAGAACATTATGCATCACTCAGATATATGAACTGCTACATGCACGACTTACTAGGATGATTTCGGATGCAATGCGAGGGACGATAGTGTGTCGAACGTTATGTTCTTTTTTTTTAATTTTTTTTTACACTTCATGCACTGTCTTAAACTTATCACACCCCCTCAGTGTTTGCTTCTGAAACGTTTAAATTATATTTTTACCTTAATGTAATAAGTTTCTATTATTGTTCAAATGCGATGTGTTTTGTTTAATGTTTTTCCCCCCTTCGCTACCATGTATGCATGAATTTCTGAACTTCTGACCTTTTTTTTCTTACTCACGTCGTTCAAAGTACAGCTGACAGGCTGATTTCAAAATTGATAACTAAGCAACAATAAAACAGTATATTTCTGAGCAAATATATTAATTGCTACACTGTCGTTTATTCAGTCATCTTGCTATTCATGATGGCACCAATGAAAATATCCCATTTTCAAGAGTAGATATTTTAAGACAGTCACAGCAAAGTAACGAATCTCAAATTTTGATAACATGCACGGAATTTCTGCGTCAAAACCTGCAATGGATAGCGGGCTTAGGATAAAACGCGTCCATCTAAGAAACAAGAGAACCCGGGTCCGTGGTTTGATTCTTGCACAGAGATTTTTTTTTGGTCACCCTTTCCGTTAGAACTTAAGAGTTGGATTGAGTGTTAGTCTTTCTGACAAGATGATGAACCAAGGTCCTATGTGCACCATGCACCTGGCCCTAACGAAATCCTCTTTCATTCATAAACAACGAAAGCCAAAAAAAAAAAAAAAAGCGCAAAAAACATACCATGGCTACGCTCTTTCCTGGGAGAGCAGCCTCATTTTCAATCGGAAATGACTCTTGCGATAATGATTACATACCATATACGATCATAACTCTGGCACCATTACTTCATTAGACAGCATGTTAACAACACATAAAAAAAACTATGTATCTTTTGCCATTAACATGGCATCCACAGTGATGTAACTAATGGCAGCTATCACAGTTTAGCAGTAAATGCCTCTTTTTGTCGGAAGGCATTCAGAAGAATCGCAGTTTCCCATATCATGTACAGTCAAACATAAGGCGAAGTGTCAAAACAATCTTTTTGGCGTAAAAAAAGTTCGTGACGAACACCTGGAAAACTCTAGCGATTAACTTTAAAAGAGCTCCACCAGCAATCTCCCCAGTAGGCATCAATCGTTTGCGTGTGTCGTCACTGTGTGAACTTTATCCCTCCTGTCTCTTCCCCTTTCTTCTTCTGGCCCGATTCCCTCCACCCCCCCCCCCTTACCCTCTGTTCACTTCCTCCCCGCCCCTCCCAAAATAATGACGACTGTAAATTTCCGGCATAGTGAAGCCGTCAGACATGTGATGTTCTGAATTTAAATAAAAAGCTATTTAAATGCATCAAATTTTCTTTTAACTCTAATAAAATTTGCACTCAAAGGCTAATGGTGGGGGGGGGCAAAGTGGGAGAATCATCTATCATCCTCCCTTTGCATAGCATGTGATGTGTATTTTTTACGAGTGAGTCGCAAAAGGCAAATAGCTTCTTTTTGTATATTATGTAGTAATAAATATCATGTCAAGTAATAAACACGGATATTGATTTTATTCAATCAGTCGTGCATTCATTGTGTATGCTATCACAATTCCTATTTCAGTATTGTTAACGGCACCTCGATCAGAATCATGAGGTTCCAGACGTTTCACAATAATGAAAGTTTAGGTTTTAAAATGATGTGCCTTAAATTCGTTGTTGTTTTCTTCTTCCCTCGTGTCAGTTTTTGATTTCATACATTTTGATATCCATTACACAAAAAAACTTCTTTACTTCTTTACAAGATACTTGAAATTTGCATAAAAAGTTGCTGGAGCACGTTAAAGCAGTTTTTTTTTAAAGTATCTTGTAAAGAACAAAATGTGGTGACAAAAAGGAGAGAAGGAGGGCTGAAAAAGGGGTAGAAGAGGACGTCGAAAAGAAAGAGGACGAAGCACAGCAGAATACAACAAGAACAAGACAGACAACAGAGGCAACAATACAAGGCAACAAGAAACCCTTTGTTCAAACATTCATCATTCACAACGACCACTGTCGGTTTACTCACTCATAGAAGCCTCGGCAGACTGGAGCTCGTTCAGACCGATCCAGACCGTCTGCTGCGGGGTCTTCTGCGCCTGCGCAGAGCATGGTAGTTAGCGATGACGAAACAGCTGATAGTCCTTGAGCACC
>JADBJO010004429.1:72500-75000 GCA_016801955.1 Conus betulinus | reverse complement strand
TTAGTCAGTTCCAATTCGTCGGTGTTTTAGAAAACCAAAGGTAATGTTCTTGTTGAAACGAGCTACTGCAGCTGATGCCATTCGGACTGGAGGGGCAGGAGTCTATGTTCAATATTCAGGAGGCAGAGAAGAAAAGATCTGCCTCGCTACCGGCCTGTACTCCACCAACTACAGAACCGAAGCAGAAGCCCTGAAAGCAGCAGCAGCCCACATCGAGGTCTGCCCCTACACCATTTTACAGGCCTTCAGTCCAACCAACAAAGATCCAGAACTCAACAATCTGTCCTCCTTTATCGCCTCCCTCTGCACAAGTCACACAGTCACCCTGCAATGGATTCCCTCCCACTGCAACGGGTTTTTTTTGCAATGAGACTGCTGACTCCCTGGCAAAGAAGGCACTACAAGGAGCAGATGGACAGATCTACCAGCTACTCGGAATCCAGGACCATCATTAGGCTAAGCTGCAGAACAAGTGGAAGCAGCAGCATCAACGCCACAAACAGAGCAGACCCGTACTACCTGCTGCCTGCTGACTCGTCGAGAGCAGGTAGCCATTTTCAGGCTCAGGACAGGCCACAACCGCCTGAAACATCACCTATTCATTAAACTCCGCATCGGCAACACAGAGTAGTGCCCCTGCAGAACAGGCAGCCAGACAACAGAACATCTGCTGCAGTCTGCCCGCTCCACCAAGCGCTCCGAGAGAAAACCTGGCACAACCCAATACCAGTGGCCCAGAAGCTCTACGGAGGACTGGAGACCTGCGACGTACTGCCACCTTCGTCGAGAGTGGGAATCCATCTGCTAAATAACGAACGAGACAACAACAAAGAGTTATATCTAAATGTATATCAGAGGAGGACGCTAGTATATACCAATTATAACTGTTCTTATTTCTTATGTCATAGCTTTTTTATGGCCGTGTTCGATATACCACTATTCCTATTACTCAATTTGGAAATGTTACGAATCCTTTTACTATACTAGCTACTTGAAATGAACGATGCTCATGTACTTCCTCTATTCTTGATATCTGTATTCTAATTAATCCTTTCTCACCGTATTCTTACCGTTCTTATTTCCCTATGGTGCCAATCATACCAATTCTTGTTTTTGACATGTCAACATTCCCATACGCACACAACAACATGATTTCAACTGAATCCTATTGTCATTCCTGGGAATGAGATCAGAGTACAGATTAAGTTACTGAAAAAAAGACTTTCGACTGAAGCTATGAAGTTTTCGGGGGGGGGGGGGGGGGGGGGGGGGGGGGGGAGGGGGGGGGGGAGGGGGAGGGCGTGACAGGGACGAACATTCGGGATTTTCTGTCCTTTTCACCCTTATTACCTATCACCTATCCCGGAATCTTGAAAACCGGTGGGGTACAACAGAAGACTTCGCAACCAGCTTCCTCCACCACTCCTCCCGGTTCTCAGTCGCTCTTAGGCAGCTGTACAGTGTGAGGCCAGTCCATTCACGATCCTTATCCTTGTTTCCCAAAGCACGGCTTGAACCGAAAGCTCAGCACTTATTACACAAAAGAAGATGTAACGGTCAGTGTATGAGCAGTCTTCACAGCTTGAATTGAAAGCTTGACAGTTACCACACAACAGGAGTTGCAGCGGTCAGTGTATCACTGGTCACTCACAGCAGTTTGCGCCTCCAGAAGTCCTCCATGAGCGGAGTATTGCTGAAGCTGGCCAGGTCCCCCCGCTGCTCCACGCAGTCTGCACGTGCATCTGCCCACGACCTCTGCAGGTTGCTGCCCACGTTGTTGATCTGCAACACACGTGGTAGATGCTGACGTGCAGCCCGTTTGACTTACCTGATGGCCAACTGTGTGAGTCAACCAGATACCAACATTTTGCAGTGAAACTAGATACCAAACTTTCAAACTCATAATTTATCACTTTATTTCGTAAAACAGAGTAAACCAGTTTTTTTTTTTCAAACGTTTCTAGTGTTTTATTGTATTTCTGTAAATAGAGTAAACCGGGTTTTTTTTTCGAACACTTACTTTTTATGTAATATCACTGTATACCAGCCTTGGTCTAATTTGATGTCAATTCGAACGGGAATCTGAAGAAGACTTGATAGCCAGAAGTTGCCCGTTGTGAAACTGACACTGCTTTATCTCCCGTACCTGACCAAGTACCCCTAAAAGAGTGCCAACTACTGCTGACGGTGTGTCTGCTTGTTTACCTGGTAGCAGAGGGAGGAATTGCTGTCCACCCAGTTGACGGAGCAGTTGCTGACGTGCCTCGTGACCGGCAGTATGGGCTCGGGGTAGTTATTATCCTGGGCAGTTTGCAGATGGCCTTCAAAGCCTGCTCGCATGGCTGGTTTTGCCACAGTCCCGCTCCACTGCCCGCCGCCAGGGCGACACAGTGACCGTGACGGTGACTGTCTGCAAAACAACACCAACAGTCCCACTTTATTTCTGCACATATTGAGAGTGCCTGCTCCTGACTCGACTCGTCCTGTTGCAGACCCTGCG
>JADBJO010004429.1:47500-67500 GCA_016801955.1 Conus betulinus | reverse complement strand
TCTCTCTCTGTCTCTCTCTCTCTCTCACACACACACACACACACACACACACACACACACACACACACACACACACCCCACCCCCCCCCCCCCCCCACACACACACACACACACACACTACCTGTCGCTGTACCCATCAGACTGTAAAGCAGCAGGTTGACGGTGCGGTCCGACACGGAAGCCAGGTAAGCATGCTGCGCGGCACACCCTGCACGCGCGGACTCCCAGTCGCTGGCATTGCTGACGTAACGGTAACACTGGTCGGTCAGTCTCTTCCACCCCGTTGGGCACACGCTGTACCCTGAGGCTGTCAGACAATCACCGTAATGAATCAGCCTGGCTGGATGAGCACCTGCCCAACATGCTAGGGCGGGTCTTGCCCAAATAGTCTAGGAACGTCAAGTCTGAAAGACTTGCCCGTTTCGCGAGCAACTTTGGTAGCGACTACTCGAAAATATTATGTAAACATGGAACAAGTTTATGTAGCTGTTGTGGTCAATTCGGTGTGTGTGTGTGTGTGTGTGTGTGTGTGTGTGTGTGTGTGTGTGTGCGTGCGTGCGTGCGTGCGTGCGTACGTGCGTGCGTGCGTGTGTGTGTGTGTGTGTGTGTGTGTGTGTGTGTAAAGCTTAAGTTGGTGTCGATGTATATAAGCTGAAGTTGGTGCATGCCTGCGTGCATGCGTGAGTGCGCGCGCGCGCACGTGTGTGTGTGTGTGTGTGTGTGTGTGTGTGTGTGTGTGTGTGTGTGTGTGTGTGTGTGTGTGTGTGTGTGTGTGTGCGTGCGTGCGTGTGTGTGTGAGTGCGTGCGTGGGTCGGCGAGCAAATACAGGTATACTCTTTTCCATATTTTCCTTCTTTTTCCTGTCAGTCGTTTCCCTTTCTTCTTAAGCAGACATGACAGCGGACAGTATTAATAGATATCGAAAGGCGGCGTGTCAGGTGAAGGCGATAGCTAAAAAACCGAGAATTTTTCACGAATAGACGGTGACACTATGGGGTCTATTCACTATCTGCTCGCGCGAAGTTACATGCCTGTAAGTCAATGTTGGTTGAACGTGAATCGTAGGCAAGAAAATCAGCTATGATTCGCTACATTTAAGCGATAAATAGGGCAATTAGTTGAGTGAAAACTGCCTCAGACACAATATAAGCTTCCATACCATTTTTCAATCTGCCGGAATGGGCACGGGAAAGTAGAGGAGGAAGAGGGAAACGGGGAGACAAGGGAAGGGAAGAGGTGTGTGCATTAACTGCTCAGAAATCGGAGTGTGTGTCTCTATGCACGGCGAGTTCACCCAGCAGGGCCATCCATGGCGCCTTCTTACTCGTTGGAGTGTCCACAAATGATAATACACATGAGGGAGCATAATATACAAAACATTCGACGGCGCAGTGCAAACAGATATACACAATTTTTAATATTGAACCTTAGGGGTCACCTGTCTTTCTACGTCCATTTTCGTCTCTCTTTTCTTCTATCACTTTTAACTTCATTTCTCGGCGGAAAGGGACGATTTTTTGTATGAAAATTTTCTTTTTAGGATTTTGATCACCAGTTTCCAGCAATTTAATTTTCACTTTTATTTTCTCTTCAGCATCGAATTTCTGCTTGGTACTGCACTGGCGTAGTCTGGCTTTTTTTTTTTTTTCTATGCTATTCAACGCTAAAAAAAAAAAAACTACCATGGAAACGCGGAAAACAAAGCTAGATCCTCTTCGACTAACTTAAAAAAAACCTCCGTCGAAAGGTATAACATGTAACAGAGCGTGAGTGCGGCTGTCCCAATATGGCATTGAAATATATCTATCGAAAGACCGATCGACAACACAAATGAACCAAATGAATATAAATGATGGATGAGCGAGTTTAGTGATATAAATAATTTAAACATCATCCTTATCGATGACGTAATCTGTCAGCATGTATTTCGGGGCAAGTTTAGATTGGCTGAACAGTGACGGTATGAAAATAAGTGGGGATGGGGGGGGGGGGGGGGGGGGGGTTCTCAACTGCGATACTGGCAGAACTCACTGAGTCCTGTGGAGTAGACAAAGTTGGCCGTCATACCGCCGCAGTTGAACTGCTGCTGGGGAAAACACTGGAGGTTACAGTCCGGGGACAACCCGTAACGGCCGAAACTGTTTCCACAGTAACACTCGTCTCGAGCTTGTAACCCGGCGTAACTGTAACCCTGTGGTACAAAGGAAAACATTTTACAAAATCAACCAACTAATTAACAGGAAACAAAACAACCTCATAAGAATACAGTACGCAGAAGTAGCAGCACATAAAAGTGAAAAAAAAAAAAAAAATGAACAATTCTCAAAGTTTAAAACTGCACTCACATAAACAAATGTAACACCTACATTTCTAACATTTTTTAAGAGAGAGAGAGGGAGAGAGAGAGAGAGAGAGAGACAGAGAGGAGGGGCGTGAGGGGCACAGAAGTAGGGGCCGAGGGGAGAGTGAGTGGTGGGAGAGAAGGAAAGCACACCTTGATGAGCTTCAGGATTCGCGAGACCAAACATAATGCATTATGTACGTTTTACTTTAATGGCGTACACGCGAACGTGTTCAAACTGTGTCCAAAGAAAAAACAATGATAAGACAGGGTGTGAATGACTGACTGACTGCATGAACTATTGAATGAATGAATGAATGAATGAATGAATGAATGAATTAATTAATTAATTAATAATTAATTAATGAACGAACGAACGAACGAATGAATGGTTGAATGAATGAATGAATGAATGAATGAAATGAATGAACAAACGAACGAACGAACGAACGAACGAACGAATGAATGAATGAATGCACGGAAAAACGAACGAACAAGCGAACGAACGAACGAACGAATGAATGAATGGACGAATGAATGTGATGCACAGGAACCTTTCCAAAGCAGTGTCTGGAGCAGAGGATAGGGTCCATGCCATCCAGCATGTCGGTGTAGGGTTCATAGGGCAGGTCTCTGCTGTTGGAGTGGTCAGTGAAACAACCGATAGACTGAAATCCGTTTTTCCCTGGAGAATGTAAAAACACCCAACACGAACTTTCGTTAAGCTGCAGACAGAAACTGAAAGTCCAGTAAACCTTCGTACACATGAAAATCTAACAATCAGAAAACATTAAACCCCCCCCCCCCCCCCCCAAAAAATAAAAAATAAAAAAATAATGATAATAATAAAAAAAAAATCAATCAATCAATCAAATCAATCAATCAATCAATCAATAGCGGCTTGATACAACGTTCAGAACAAATATTTGGGAGTGTAAAGAGATGAAGCGTGAGGATAGCACCAGGACAAAAGGAAACGCTTTGACCAAAAACAAGTTTAACATAGCTAATGACACCATATCCTCAGATTAGTTTAATTATTCAAATCATACTTATTTACATACGGAATGAGGTAGACTAAGGCTTAGCATTCCACTTTTTTTCTCTCTTTGTTGGTCCACACTGGACGATTAAGAAGCGCGGGATTCAGAAAGCAGTAGCTGATTTGCCTTGTGGAGAATTCGACAGAAATGCCACGTTTACCACTTCCAGCCGAAGGATGCTCCAAAATATGCAATATGTAGCGTGCCCTCCCTGCTCCTCCAAATCAATACATATCTAGCACGCGTGAGCTTGCTCTCCCTAACAGCCCAGGGCTTAAGGTACCGTTGATCTTTACGATTTTTATCGATCCTTTTTGCAGGCTTCCAAGTAAGTCCTGTTAATTTCCTTCGAACCTTTCATAAGAACGTGACAGTTGTGTACATCTTAACACAGGTCACACTTTTTCTTCTTTTATTACTGTTAAATGAACATAATGACGTGAACGTAATGTGCCAGCCGTTGGGTATATGCATTGTGTGTGATGTGGATCAATACGGGGATAGATGGATGTGTTGGAGAAGACGTGGTTGTAGGCAGAGAGAGGTGGAGAAAGAAAGGGAGGATGCTAATCCTCCTCTTGCCACACCTGGACAACCATACAGCTCCAGCGCAGGGCAATGGCGCCCACCCACTGTGTGGGGTGCAGGCGGACATACTGTGCCAGAAAGGGTGTCACGTAATGTTTGCGTACTGTCACGGCGTCGTAGTTGGCTGAAAACATCTGCACACATAATCATGTAAGCTTACTGAGAAAAACAAGGTAAAGGAAGAAAATGTATAAGTTAATGTTGTTCATAGCTCCGTCGACCACGGTAATGAAATAACGTGTGGAGAATAAGAACATGATTATGACCATCATCAAGATGGTACTTATAATCATGCCAAACGGATAACAATAATGATAACAATAAGCAAATTCATTCTTTTGAAAAAGTGATGAGATGCGAGAGAGGGAAGAGGAAAAGAAACAGAGAAAGAAATAGAGGATACGAATAACAACAATACGCTGTATTACATATGAATTCAAATACAGGCAGCGGATTTTTCTAGTCATCTGACTGCAACTACCATAGTGAGGAAGAAACATAAGAAAGATGGCTTCTACAGCATTCCACTCACAACAAGAAGAATGATGACGGCTATCTCCCCCTCCCCTCACCCCCCCCCCCCCCCCCACCTTCCCCAAGAGAGACCAGGCGACCACCGTGAGTCCGGTCACTGGACATTCCTGAGCCAGGCCCCAGCTCCCTGTTTGTCAAGTTCCGCATCAGTGCCTCTGCTGTGTGGCTTCCCTACATTTCCCCCAGTGGTCATAAAACGCCTCGTCTACCAATAGGTCATCTACCTGAACCTATGGGCAAATACCTGACTGACAGACACATTACTGAGGTAGAAACTCTTCAGAGCTATGGCAGAACAAGGCTGCAGCATTCACCTGGACAACTGCCATACCTTTCTGAGCGAATGACAAAGGTCCAGCATCTTACTTGCACCTCACGCATCACCATTCTTTATACGTTACCTTCTGTTTCTTCTAATACCCCCTCACCTTGACGCGTCCGTCGTCTGTGTAGTTGGTCCAGTTCTTGGCGTCGAGGGACCAGGTCAGGTAGAAGGTCTTCACCCCAGTAGTTGGACCTCTGTCGGCCCTGCGTGGCCACTGCCCGGACCTCTTGAGGCACGTTCAGAGACACCTGGACACAATGCTGTCTTTCGTGAGCTTTTATGTTATTATCAACAGATACTCTCTCTCTCTCTCTCTCTTTTACTTTTTTTAATTTCCTTCTTTACTAGAACTCTGTCTCTCTCTTTTACTTTTTTTCAGTTCCTCCTTTACTGGAACACTCTCTCTCTCTCTCTCTCTCTCTCTCTCTCTCTCTCTCTCTCTCTCTCTCTCTCTCTCTCTCTCTCTCTTCTGTTCTGAGCGTATGTGTTTTAAGTTGTGGAAAAAGGAAAAAGACCGAAAAGAATCGAGGGAAGTGTGGTTCTAACTCCTAATGACAAATTCATTGAGTGAAACTAAGTGAACGTATGTAGGAGAGGACTGGAAAATACTGCAGCCTGAATATACACGTGTATCAATAGGAAGTGCAAGGTACGGAGGAAAGTTTGGAAAAGTATTATGGTCTGAACCAAAAAAAAAAAACTGGAAGGAAGGAAAGAAAAAAATCAACAGGCAACAATACATATTGTGAAAAGAAGCAAGAAGTGTGAATGAACGCAGGGAAAATGTAATACCGTCTAAAACACGAGTGAGGACGAAGCAAAAAAATACGCAAAAGAGTACGAAAAACGTACCACTATCTGAAGGTATCTCCGATGACATATATGTGAACGCGTCACATACCTGGATGTACTGATCAGAACTGAGGAACTCAGCTTGCCATCCCCCCGAGTTCGGGTCACCTGGACGCCCTGTCAGTCGTGACGTCTGCGGACCGTGATGACTTAATGATGACGTGGCAGTCAGCTGTTCGTCACTGACGCGGGCCAGAAGTGCCTGCTCCTGACACCCTGTTGGACAGCGACACGTCGTGCCCATGGCAACGCACTGACCACGTCATAATTATTCGTAAGTGATGATGTCATTATCTGACACTACAGTCTCGCTGAATGTCGATGGTTTTTACCTTTAAAAGAAATGAAAGCAGTTGAGGGAGTGTGGTTAATTTCTTTTAAATGATTTAAGCATTCATTTTTATAACTGCAGTTTTAAATTTTATCATATGGTTGCATATTTATTGCCCCCCCCCCCCCCCCCTCCCACCTCTTCCTTTTCAGCATTCTTTTTAGTACTTACAACACAGACCAAAATTATTAGGCAATGACGAGTGCAGGAATCTTACATGAAGAGTATCAAAATGTAAAGCACGTTTCCATTTCATGAACATTTTTTGTATTGCTTGTTTACGCATACCTAAACTATGACCTTTGGGTGAACTTCAACGCGGTGACAGCCTTCATATGCCCCTTTGCGGTCGGCTGGGCTATAAGCAACATTACCTTACAAGTCCAAACTATGAAAGAAGATTAAACCATAAACAAACAAAACAAACCAAAAAAAAAAAACACGAACAGCAGCAGAAGCGATAAATACCTGCTGCACAGACCAGGACGTCGAATTGCAGAGCGATGTGCAGCTGCCAGGTCTGTGGCTGCAGACGTACCCGCCGGGTGGGGATAGAACTCTTCAGGTAGTTGGTCACGGTGGAGTTATTATCCACGTTACCTGTGAACACCTGGCAAAGCAAAGGTCAGGACTTACTAAAATACATTTTGAGGAAAGTGTCCTAGTTTGTTATGTCTGTCTTCCGTGATCTTGCATGCATGTAAAGAAGTTTGGTACAGGGTATGTTTTCGATCCCGTGAGCGCGCGCGCGCGTGCGCGCGTGTGTGTGTGTGTGTGTGTGTGCGTGTGTGTGTGCGTGCGTGCGTGTGTGTGTGTGTGTGTGTGTGTGTGTGTGTGTGTAAATCTGTAAAGTGTGAGGGTGTGTAGTCTGTAAATGACACACTGTTTCAACTGACGTCTGTTAACTCACAAAATACCGAATAACACCGTTCGCAAACGAGCAATCATATTTTGCTCTGTGTGTGTGTGTGTGTGTGTGTGTGTGTGTGTGTGTGTGTGTGTGTGTGTGTGTGTGTGTGTGTGTGTGTGTGAACGATTAGTTTGCGTGGTTGTTTAATCTAAGGACTTGCTTGGTGTTGGTTTAGCGGTCGCTTCGTCGTCGTTACTTAGTTTGTTATCATTCCCTACCCCGTCCCTTCCCTCTCTCTCCCTCCTGCCCCACCCCATGCAAGGTACAGGCAGTCATAGCGGAACACCCAAACAACCAAGCTTACCTTCACACTACCGTACGGTTCCTCATAGGGCTTCCAGGATTGATCGTCAGGCGATAACCCAGCAGGGTGGAACAGCAGAAGATAGCTCCTCACCCACTCTGCCGCTGTGGGGTTACCCCGGGTGGACACCCCGCGCAACACCTCCACCCGCTCAAAATCAGCCTGCAAACGGAAGGGAAGAAGACTGTGTATGGATCTCTGGGCGCTTGGAGACAATGCGACGCAATAATCGGGCACACAGCGAACATGAAAACTCGCAAACAATGGCCACCAGAGGACGTACTGTTTATGGCTCGGGGGGAAAACAAGTTATGGTACATATTAGAAAAAATCTGCTGTCTAATTTCTAGCCCTTACAAACAACAAGTGTCTGCTTGTATCGAAACTTAAGCGGATTCTAATGCAAAGAAGTCGTATCAGAGACAAGACTGTTTAAACATGCTCTTTGCTCGTCGCCTGTTTCTTTTATTTAACATGTACACTGGTTTTATGTAACCTGACTGTACCTCTATTCGCCGAATTATGTAAAGCTACCTGGGCGATTGGTTTTGATCATTATGGCTGGCTGGTCAACTGCTCCATCTACAGAGGTTCGGCGGAACTGATCAGTGCACGTACTCGATTCGTTTCGTTGAGACGGTGAAGGAGGAAGGTATCCTAAAGTAGCGCACGATCCACTCACTGACTGATATATGTCGCATAACACTTTCAATTGTTTTCTGGGTCATACCAATGTAATAGCAGATGTTGCAGACATAATTTATGACTGGAACATCCAAGAGCTAGTGAGTAATATTCCATCACCTGAATCTACTAATTCTATTCCTTTCGTTGAGAGAGTGGAAGAGAAGCAAAACGTGTGCGAAATTAATGCGTTATCCACTCACTAACTAGTACTCTGTCGCACAGTACTTTGTATTACTGTTCTTGGTTATACTAATGTAATGATGGACGTTACAAACATTATTCATGACCTGAACCACTTGAACGCACTGATTTAGATGGTTCTGCAAACCGGTCCAAAGTAGCCAACAGCTCAGTGTTACCGATAGGTAGACCCACTTAACCACCGAACTGACCCTCAAATACTGGCCAAAGCTGCCAAAGCTTTGGTCAGTAACACAACCACCTGAATCCACTGATCACATCCATGATGACTGGTCATATAACGCTAACTGTTCAGCTTCAACGAGTGACACACCGTCCACTTGTATAACTGAATAGATACCTAGCACTGACCACAGATGGGCGAGAAGAAAGTATGTTACATACTTAAATTTATTGCACATTGAAGAAATAATGCCAGCAGCAGCTCAGCTTTAGTGAGGAATTTACCGTTCACCCACACAGTGACCACTGACTAGACTCTTGGACATTGCTCAGAGAAAGGCAAAAGCTAAGCTTCAAAAGTAATACACCGACCACCTGCAGCCACTGACCAAACCCATGAATAGCAGTAACAACAGGCTAGAGAGGCAGTGTAAGGACACATACCACTATCCACTAATCAGATTCAAGAGCAGTGGTCAATGTAGGAGAGCTGGACTGACGGCCCACACACCTGTATGCACTGATTGGATCCCTGAACAAAAAACAAAAGTACGAGAGCTGGACTGACGGACCACGCACCAGTATGCACTGACTGGATCCCTGAACAAAGAACAAAAGTACGAGAGCTGGACTGACGGACCACACACCTGTATGCACTGACTGGATCCCTGAACAAAGAACAAAAGTACGAGAGCTGGACTGACATGCCACACACACCTGTATCCAATGACTGGATCCCTGAATAAAGAACAAAAGTACGAGAGCTGGACTGACATGCCACACACCTGTATCCAATGACTGGATCCCTGAATAAAGAACAAAAGTACGAGAGCTGGACTGACATGCCACACACCTGTATACACTGACAGGCCACACACATGTATGCACTGACAGGCCATACACCTGTATGCAGTGACAGGCCACACACCTGTATGCACTGACTGATTGGCCACACACCCTGTATACACTGACAGGCCACACACATGTATGCACTGACAGGCCATACACCTGTATGCAGTGACAGGCCACACACCTGTATGCACTGACTGACAGGCCACACACCTGTATGTTCTGACAGGCCACACACCTGTCTAAAACTGACTTACAGGCCACACACCTGTATATACTGACAGGCCAACCACCTGTATGCACTGACTGACAGGCAAACCACCTGTCTGCACTGACTGACAGGCCACACACCTGTCTGCACTGACTGACAGGCCACACACCTGTATGCACTGATGACTGACGGGCCACACACCTGTATCCACTGACTGGACCCCTGAGGACTGACCAAAGGTCGCCAACAGCCCAGCTTCATGCCTGCCGCCAGCGGGTTCAAACGGACGTTGGTGGCGTCGTGGGCCGTGTCGGAGGAGGAGGAGGCTGTTAGGCTGCTGCTGGGCACCACCAGGGGGCCGCTCAGGGCATACTCCGGCACGCACTCCACTGCCACAGGCCAGCAACACAGAGAGGGGAGGCATGAGAGAGAGAGAGAGAAAGGCAAGTAAGGTACGCAAAAAGGAGAGAGGCAGAAGGAAGGCAGGGAGGAGACGGGAAGAGGCGGTTGAGGGGGTAATGAGAAGGAGGTGATATAGCCGCGCACGTGCACGCTCACATACACGCGCGCACATGCACGCTCACACACACACACACACACACACACACACACACACACACACACACAGAGAGAGAGAGAGAGAGAGAGCGTGCGCGCGCGCGCGCGCACACACACACACACACACACACACACACACACACACACACACGCTCATACACAGACAAAAAGAAAAGAAAAAAAAAAAAACATAGAGGTGCGGCTGTACCATGGAAGCATGCTGTCCCCAAGGAGGGTAATTCGAACTTTATGCTGGGAAATAAGCAGCTCAACAAATAAAGCAAGAGAGAAGAGTAGGAAGAAACTCTAGGGAGAGCTTGACAGCAGGTCATCAGAGATGAAACCCCCCTCAGTCAAGTGTTTCGGCCCTGAAACTCCTCATACTCTATTGGGGTCGGGCTGCATCCAGATATCATGACTCCCAGATGCCTTCTACTGCCAAAAGAAGATAATCCACTGACAAAAAGAAGCTTTGTATTCCTGTTGAGTTTCTCTCACTCGTGGCTACGCTGCCGCTGTCTCTGCTGAATATCTGATGCATCCTTTTTTTCTGTTACTTTTAAGGTGACTGTGTCTCTTCTTACTTATCCCTAAGCAGCCAAGAGCTGCCCTATTGTCTCCCCTACCTTCCAGGCAGCCAAGGATCTCCCACCTGAGGGTGGGGGCGGAACCCGTCCACTGGATGGGTACAGGTACACCTGGCGGGCTGCAAAGTCGAAGGATAGCTGGTGGGTCACTAAACTCTCCGTGTCGTTGTTGCCGATGAAGAGCTGTCACACACACACACACACACACACACACACACACACACACACACACACACACACACAGATGTAAAGTATTAACTCCACATTGTTTACCCCCTTCTCTTACACATTCATCTGTTCCTCTATCCATCAGAACCACTCATCCATCCCACCCCTCCCCGTCTACTGTCCATCAGGCTGTCTGTCCAGTTACCTACCCATCCATGCAGGCATCAGTGCTTTTGTCCGCTACAACAGCCATCGTAGCCTACCCTCAACACACTAATTTTTCTCACTTATAAATGAACTTCAGCATGCAGAGAAGGAAAGCAAGATTACCACAGCAAAATTGAAACATAAAGATACTGCTGCTTGAAAATATGAGAAAAACACAGTCCTGAAATTTAGAGAAAAAAAAGTGCCTGAACAAAATAAATATGGTTGTTGATTTCCGTTCGTAGTTAAATGCAACTTTCATTCACTGTCACGAAACACTGATAATCACATTTCTCACGGACTGGTTTTATCTCTTTATTAACCATTCCACCTTAATGCTCCATTCTTACGTGTTTCAGGACAGTGCGTTTTAAATGCTAGTTCAAATGCCTTTCAAGCCTTCTACCCTCCGATGCTCCATCCTACCTCCTCCCGTCTCCTCCCCACCTTCTTCCTGTATTATAAGGTTTTGGTTGCACTCAGAACGAGGGGCTCAGTGGCAGAACGCAGAGTTCGCACGCAAATGTTCCGAGTTTGAATCTTGGGGTCGCCAAACATGAGCACTGCCATTTTTCGCTGCCCATCTTAATGTGTTGTCGTTCTGGTGGTACAATGTAGTGTAAGATAGGCCCCCTTCTCTCACTTTCCTGGAATAATGATCCGATTCTGCCATATCAACTCAGAATATGGACGTTAAACCTGAATATAACCCATTCGGAACGGATTAATGTGCCGTTTCTTGTTCATAATTGAGGTGGGTTGTATTTTTTTTTTTTTGGGGGGGGGGGTGCCTTTAACCACACCACCGTCATCTTCACCGTGACAACAACAACAGCAATAATAAAAAGACATCAGACCCAGAAAAACCGTTGTCGTCACCTTGGCGGGTGTCCCCGGGGGGTCGGAGTACCAGTAGAGAGGGGCGGTACTGTCGTAGCGGTACCTCAGCTTGTACTGGCTCACCCACCCCTGCCCGCCGCCCGTGCCCCCACCCGTCGTCTGCACCCCTCTCACCGTCACCAGCGTTTCGAACTGCACCCCCAGCCAGGGCCTTGTCGACCGCATCGCTCATCCAGGCTCCTGGGGACAGGAAGGGGAGGGGATGGAGAGGGAGAGAGGTTGACGAAGTTGCACCTGCGATGGATGTGCGACTTTGACAGTGACCTGACAAAGCAGCGGTGACAGCGGTAACCAAACTAAGAAATAAGGCCATGGAAGAGTGCTGCGCAAAAGCCGTATTAATCATTATATCGTGCATTTATCTATAGCGATTCAGTAACTCATGCTTAAATGCACAGTTGCACGAACATAGTGCACAAACAACCCTAAACATCTACGATTACATAATCTACATATATAGTCATGCTAGCAGTACACACACACACACACACACACACACACACACACACACACACACACACACACACACACTTCTTACGGACAAGATGTGTTTTTACACCGCCTCGTTGTAGTACCAGGATCTTAGTGTATGATACACCGAGACAGTTTGTTCCGTGCAGCAGGGACTTGAAGACCTTCCATCGCCTGCCTTTGTTTTCATTGTGGGCATTTACGTGTGATGACTATCTGAGGAAGGATGGAACTATGAAAACAATGGGCAAGTTTGAAAGTAAGGCGACTGCAGAAGTGTTGTGAAGCAAGAGAGATTAAAGGATGAGTTAAAAGACCGCCAAAGGACGGGAACAGACTCATGACAGCACAGAAAGGCAAACGATCAAACCACGTTGCTTTTGCTTAATTAGTTTGTTTGTTTGTTTATTTGCTAGTTCATTCTGACCTGTCAAGCTTCATTCATTTCGGAAAAACGAATCAGTTCAGTTCATGTCATGTATAGGTGTGTGTGTGCGTGTGTGTGTGTGTGTGTGTGTGTATGTGTGTGTGTGTGTGTGTGTGTGTGTGTGTGTGTGTGTGTGTGTGTGTGTGTGTGTGTGTGTGTCTGTGTTCTTGCGGGTTTACGTATGTAGTGAATGAATCGGCGCGCGCACGTGTGAGCACGTAACTAGTCTTGAAGTTTGGTCATTTAATGGCTTCATAAGCACAGGCAAATGAAGTTCTTTTAAGAGAGATTCTGGCTGAATGTTATGAAATAGTTTGTTGCTGTTGTTTTCGCCCTTTTCCGGTCATTAATTCCTTTTGGTAACCCTAACAATTCTTCTCACGAACGGAAAAAAAACTAAAGAAAAAAAATCAAACAAAAGAAGAACAACAGAAAGACAAAAAAGTCAGCGAAGACTGAGAAGCGATTTCCAGTGGTGAAAATGAAGCAAGTCAACCACATTCAGAACTCAGCGAAATGACCCATAGAAAAAGAATAACTGACCGGAAGTCCGTAACAAAACTTGTGTGTACACACAGATAAAGAAGAAATGCAGATGTGACTAAATCAATCCAAGCTGTGTGTTGCAGTCCGGCTGATTGTAGTGGCCATCCCCCAAAATGAAAACTTTGAAAACGAATGCATTCATACAGTTAAAGATTGAACAAACGCGCGGTAGGTTTTTTTTTTTAAACGATCGACAGTTTGACCCGTGTTTTTTTTTTTTTTTCATTATGACAACTTTTGTATCAGTAGATATTAATGTGAGCATTTACTGTCATAAACTTCCGCGACTATAGTACTGAACGCCATCCGAAACGGAACAGTGGATGGACGTGGTGGATGTTCCAGTCTTGGACCGAAGAAGCCCTTTACAGACAACATGAAGAGCTGCACAGATTGTGACACCTCTATCCTGTTGCATATCGACTGAGGACAGAGAGCGACCGGGATCCCTGACCGCTCAAAGAGCAGCACTCCTACCACTTCTTGTCAACGAACAACATGACGATGACCCAATAACCACGGGGCGCCGCCAGTTGCGGCGGCTATGACCGAACGTGAACAGGTTGTGTTGAATAATGGTCATGAGAGTTTCCACCCTGGTCCAGTGTTAGCACACCGAGCTTCAGTCAATTGTTACGAGTCCGAATTCCGCTTGTGCCCTACGTAAAACTGACATTCCTCTGCCCATCTTGAAGTGTAGGTTCTAGGAGTTAAGTAGGTCTCCCCTGTCCCTAATCACCTGAGAGGTGATCCCCGTCGGCCATCATCTGAGATGGGTGCAAACGCTGAAAATCTGAACACAATCTCACGACGAACAAAGAAATCTCCTTTTTATCCTGGAGTCCTGGGGGATACCTGTGTTCCCGGGAAAAATCCTGGACTTCCCTGGCCCATGATCGTTGTCGCCGGACGAGGAGGCCACCATCATAGAATCCGTCACACTGTACAGCCCCGACAACATGGCCCAACCCTCGCACTGACCTGAGACACACGCAGCGGTAGGTCAATCAATATGTCAATCAGCCAGTCAGTTAAGAAATCGGTCAGTCAATCAACTGAGATGGCGACAGCTAAGAGTTTGTATTACTACACAGTCCTGACAACATGACTCAGCTCTCACTGACCTGGGACACAGGCAGCGGTCGGTCAAAGGTCAATCGATAAGTCAATCAGTCAGGTAAGAAATCAGTCAATTGAGATGGCGACAGCTAAGAAGCTAAGAGTCCATACTACTACACAGTCTGTCAACATCACCCAGCTCTCTCTCTCTCTGACCATGGGCACAGTCAGCGGGCAGACAGTCTATCAAGTCAGCTAGCCTACGCTATATGTGTTCCATTGATTCAAGAAAGCTACAAAATACTAGTTACAGGTCTGTTACATAAAGCGGTGAAATAATAATTATGATAACCATCAGAAGCATCTCTCTCTCTCTCTCTCTCTCTCTCTCTCTCTCTCTCACACACACACACACACACACACACACACACACATGTGTGCGTGTGCGCGCACGCACGCGTGCACACACACACACACACACACACACACACACACACACACACACACACAAAACGCATGCATGCACGCTCACTTCACTTAAACACACTACACACATGCTGGCACATGTAACCGCAAGCCAGTCGAAGGTATGTCTACAGATATTTCAAATATGAAGACCATTGTGAGTTCAAAGCTCTTTTTAAATGATGCTCCTTTGGAGTGAGTGAAAACAGATTGGGGGGCTTAGATACCAAAGTATTTAAATGTACATCCATCAGTCTATATTAACATCATGCCAGGAGGCGCGCGCGCGCGCACAGAGAGAGAGAGAGAAGAGAGACAGACAGACAGACAGACAGACAGACTGACAGACAGAGACAGATAGCGAGAGAAAGAGAGGCAGAGACAGTGTCCGAGAGAAAGGTAGAGGGAGAGAAAGTGTATGTGTGCGAGAGAAAGAAAGATAGGACAAAGAGAAGCAGAGCCTGACAGACAGAGAGAGGGAGGGATACAGAGGCAGGGACATTGAGACAGGCTGAGAGAGTGAGACAAGGATAGACCGAGGGAGAGGTGGGAGAGGGTGGATTTTTCAGTTTCGAGTAAGTGCGCATGGTCAAGGCTGAGGAGAAGAAATAATGGAACGAAATAATGATGACAGACCTGAAGGTTGCAGAGGATTTTCACTCACTGGAGGAGTTGTACTTTCTGGTGAAGCTGCACACACACTCACACACACACACACACACACACACACACACACACACACACAGATACAGATACATACATATACACACATCATTCACAACCACTTGCTCTTTTAGTGCGCATTGTTCAGAGAGAGAGAGAGAGAGAGAGAGAGAGAGAGAGAGAGGGAGGGAGAGAGAGAGAGAGAGACTTTCGCTGAAAAGACGCATAACGAACTAAATCTATACGAAGATATTAAGTCTAAAACGAGAAAAGGAAACTATACAATACAACACAATTCTACTTCAACAACACAACAAAATAACCCAGAGTACATGTAATCTATTCAATTTATTTAAGTCTTCGTTTTTTGTTATATTCAGTTGAGTGCTATTCAATAAAAACGTGTTTTCCTTCACTGCAATAACATAGAACGCCACACGACGCAATGCAATACAACACAATGTAGTACATAACGATACTGTACAACACAACACTATGCGAGACAATACAATGCGGGACGATGCAATGCCGAACAATGAAAGACGATAAAGTACGACAGAATATGACACGTTACAGTACAGTACAATACAGCACAATTGAATGCAATACCTATCATAAGGTACAACAGAATAGGATAAAATATACTAAAATACAATAAAGTATAACACTGTGTCACAGATTTCGTGTTTATCTGATATTACCGATGTTTTACCGGTTGTCAGGACGAAAATGGAAATGCCACAAAGACAGGGGTCACCGGCTGTGTGTACGCCGATTTAACTATTGTCCAACGGATGTTGGCGGTTGGAGAACAGACCGTTGTGTGTTTGAAGCCCGTGACTTTTACGAATCGCGAATGACCAGGGTACTGCTTAATTTCAACCACTTGCCTATGCAAAGTTTGTCTCATCGGCTTTAGGAATTAGTAGCGCGATGATTCTTAACCTTACACAATGCAGTGCAATATAATACAAGACTTTTGTTTCTCATGTGGTTCCCCTTTACAGTCACTTATAGACACGGTCATCGAACAGGATTAACGAACACTAGTATCACCAACACCAACACTAACAACAACAGCAGCCACCAGCAACAGCAGCAGTATAACCACCAACAATAAAAACGGCTGCGTCAACAGACCTGTCTTCTTGCAGATGTAGTTGTGAAGCTCATCGCAGTCTCTGTCGTCCCACAGGGTGGTAGCGGGCATCAGCACGGCACAGTCCTGCTCCTCCCCTCCCCACCCACGATTGTCGGGCTGCCCTGAAACACCCCGGTACCGAAGCATTACGCGACGATGATGACCACTGGACTGGACGAAGAACGCCACAGTACAGAATGAAGACAAAACAGAAAGGAAACAAAGAAAAAGCACACACACACACATGCACACGCGGGTGTGTGTGTGTGTGTGTGTGTGTGTGTGTGTGTGTGTGTGTGTGTGTGTGTGTGTATCTGTATGTGTCTCTGTGTGTGTGTGTGTGTGTGTGTGTGTGTGTGTGTGTGTGTGTGTGTGTGTCTGTCTGTCTGTATGTGTGGTGTGTGTGTGTGTGTGTGTATGTGTGTGTGTGTGTGTGTGTGTGTGTGTGTGTGTGTGTGTGTGTGTGTTGTGTGTGTGTGTGTGTGTGTGTGTGTCTGTATGTGTGTGTCTGTATGTGTGTGTGTGTGTTTGTGTGTGTGTGTGTGTATGTGTGTGTGTGTGTGTGTGTTCCAGTAAAGGTGTGTGTGGAGGTGTGTATGTTGGTGTATCTGTGCCCTTGTCCGTGTGCGGCGTAGGGAGGTGGGGGGATGTTGGAGGAATAGGGGATCAAATTAACGAAGAAGTTAGCAAGCAAAGTACCAACCCGCACGTGGTCTGAAACTTCCAGCGTAAACATTACTGATGTGCTTTGCCTCGAAACAATACTTTGATTTATTCGAAATTTCGGGGAACAGAGGGGGTAGGCGGAAAGTACGTGATTTCTTTTACACACACACACACACACACACACACACACACACACACACAACAAACAACACACACACACACAAACAACACACACACATACATATTTATACACACACACACACACACACACACACACACACACACACACACACACACACACAGAGGACAATACACAACCGACACTAACCATCAGACCAGTGGAGGTAGCGAAAAGGGGCGGAGTCAGTCCACTCCCATCCCCCCTCACGTGTGTTGTCCGTGGCCCCTGTCCCACAGCCCTGACCACGCCCCCGCTCCCTGGGCCAGTCCCGCGCTCCTCACCAGTTCTACGGAAAACATCATTATTAGAACATAGAACATAATAATCACCAGCATCATCGTCACCATCATCACCATCAACATCATCAGCTGCACAGTCACCAATCTGTCTGTCTGTCTGTCTGTCTCTGTCTGTCTGTCTGTCTGTCTGTCTGTCTGTCTGTCTGTCTCTCTCTCTCTCTCTCTCTCTCTCTCTCTCTCTCTCTCTCTCTCTCTCTCTCTCTCTCTCTCTCTCTCTCTTTCTCACGAACGCCTTCTTGAAGTCTATAAAGACGTCGTGGTAGAACTCCCTCTTGTGCTGGAGACGTTTTTCGCAATGTACGTAGGTTAAAAAATCTGTTCGATGGTACTTCTGCCTCTGCAGAATCCAGCCTGTTCTTGAGCAATAATAGTGCCTTTTGTGTTTCCAACATATTTACAATGATTTTGAGTATTCTTCTGCTGGCATTGCTGTTCATGCTCATAGTACGGTAGCTCTGGCAGAGTTGGAGATTTTCTTTCTTGGGAAAGGTGACAATTAGTCACCAGATCCGAGGCATAGGCCACACCCAGTGTACGAGACTTTTTTTGGCATATTACTATTAGGACAGTAGTGCATTCCTGCCATGTTTCAAGAGTTCCCCTGGGATGTTGCCAGAAAAAAAGAGAAAGAAAACAAATAACATTAACGCCACTGACCACAACCTAGCGTCGTCATCACAAATGCAATCAGACCATCATCAGAGGAAAACAACAAACACTGTCATTCGTGCAATGTCACAATACTGTGAAGACACGTCCAAATACGACGTTCATTTGCTGAACAGCACCTCCTACAACAATAACAACAACAAAACAAGAACGCACCCTCCACAACAGTCTGCTCCCGGAAGCTGGCGATGCTAACGAGGTCAGCTCCCTGACGCAGGCATTGTGCACGTGCCGCCGCCCAGGGCACAGTGACCTCAGTGACCAGCAGGAAACAGGCAGACAGGGTGGGGGACAGCACCCAGCCCTCCCCACATCGCCACGACCAGGGGGCTGTCGAGGATACCGCACGATGACGACAACGACGATGGTGGTGATGGTAATAATATAATAAGGAAAAAAAGAATAATGGCAATGATGATGATGATGATGATGATGATGATGATGATGATCTAGCACGTGATATCTCTAGCACGTGGCCCGATAAAGACGCTGTCCATAATAACAGTTATGATTACCAAACCTTGACACTAAGCCTGTTGTGATTTGAAGATGATTTAATGTCCCCATTATAACTGATGAAGATGGTCGATCACACACACACACACACACACACACACACACACACACACACACACACACCACACACACAACGCACGCACGCGCGCGCGCGCGCGTACACACACACACACACACACACACACACACACACACACACACACACACACACACACACACACACACACACACACACACACACACACCGCTACATATTCATAAAGACGCTTTGACACCCAAGTTTGTTCAAAGATCCAAATTGAAGAAACTAGTTTCTTCGCACAAATCTAGGCTGCAGCCGACGATCGCAAGGAGGCTCCTCTTTTCTCCGGAATTCTCAGTCCTCGACTCGTCTTAATACAGTCATTTTGTTCGTTATTGCTGGTTCTACCCTGGCCAACCATTTTCGCCCGGTAAAGGTAGACATGCGAAAGACCCGAGTATCCACTTCATTACAAAGATGCTGATGGTGATGACGTCGTCACTGACAAGGCTAATACAATGGTAACAATGGCAATGACTTTTGTTATACTAGGTCGAACTGTGGTTGATACAGTACAGTCTGTGTGTAAAAGTTGACAGCGACACTGGTTTTCCATAGCAGATTTGTCATGGTATCATACTTCACACTGAGCCCAGCATATGGTTTTTACAGTGCTTTACATAGGTGTGTGTTCTCAATTGTTTCTGTTCCTTGATCATAATTTTCTTTCATTACACAATACACAATTTATGAAAATTTCGTTCGCTTCAGAACTAAATGTTGACAACAAAGCCACTCTGCTTCTGACTGCGAGAATAGATACGTACTATCACTGAATGTTCAGGAATGAAAACTAAGCCTTTCGCATCGAAGCACTATTCTGAAATCGAAACAACAAGCACTGTGTGTGGAAACAGGACACTGCATGTGTTGATGAAAAGAATTTGCGGTATCATACTGCACAGTTTCGTTGTCAGTGTTAGTCAGCTTACTACCTGTACATAAGTAGCTTACCTGTCACCATAGTGCTCGCCTGTGATGAAACGTTGGATATGCCTGCACAAGAGAGAGAGAGAGAGAGAGAGAGAGAGAGAGAGAGAGAGAGAGAGAGAGAGAG
>JADBJO010004429.1:35000-40000 GCA_016801955.1 Conus betulinus | reverse complement strand
GCTGAAAGCGAAAAAGAGAGGGAAAAGGGGTCGCCTGTTACTTCATTGTAGTCAGGTGACTGCCTTCTTTTTCGTTTTCTAACCTGGGGCGCATTCGATACACCCTTCATGAAAAAAAAAAATATGGAGAGAAAAAAAATACATAAAAACGGGAATGAAACTAAGATGTAGTTTCAAATAAGAATATGTTATAGAATATTTGTGCCAAGCAAAATGTTTTAAGTAAATGGATATTGTTGACAGCCAACCATGCAACTTTTCTAACCTAGAAAAATACACAGTAGCACACTAATTACACGCTTATGTATTCGGCTTTGAAGATAACACAAGAACAGACGAAATATCGATCTTTTCAGTTTACATGAAAATTTTTATTTGTACATGTGCAGAACTGGCAGAACAAATCCCTCGGTATAAATACTCCTGAAATACTTGAAACAAAGGCATTTGATGGGGAGAAAAATGCATAATTTGGGAAATGAAATGCATTGAACTTGAAAAGAAAAGGTTTCCGTACGTAAACTTAGTAGACAGTGAATGAATGATAGGACAACCAATGCATTTTCCCCTGCAGCTTTTCTTTCAGTCACTGCATTTGTGATCGACGTACATTGCTGTCGTTATAGAAGGGCACTGTGGTAGTTGCTCGATTTTTTTTTCATACAGTTACATAGCTGATAAAACTGGATTCCGGTAGTTTCAGTGATTTTTTGCCTTGCACTTTCTCCGTGAACTGGGGAGTTGCACTGAGCCCTTGAGAAGGAATTATGGTGTGCGGCGTATATTGAAAGGAAGTCTGCGTTCTCTTGCGTTAGGCCTCTTGACAACGTGGACGTTGTTTCTCTGTTCGGACTACGAAGGGAAGGACTATGTGTGGCCGAAGTGAAGGGAGTGGGGTGGGAGTAGCGCGGAGAAGTTTTTAATGGTTTAGTTTGGTGACTTTGTGATGTGGTATCTCTGAAATGGTAAAATCTGCGTTTGTTTGAAAGAAACACCCTTCTAAGAGAGGGAAAATAGAAAAATAAACCTTCGGAATTTGAAAAAAAAAAATATCAAAAAGGATATAAAAAGGAAAAGTTCGGTACAAAAATAAGAATGGATGTGACAGCGAATAAAATCGGGTCGAAAAAAACTGGTATGGAATAATAATAAAATAAAAGTAACAGAAAAGACCTCAGGCACTTACCAGACAACCCAATCCATACTTGTTTTGGCAAGGTACCAGAAATCATTTGCGCTTTGATGAATCTCTCTTCTTCCTCACTGCAAAACACAATAATGATTCAACTGTTTGGGTTTTTTTTTTTTTTTTTTCTTGCCTTCGCGGTTGATGCATTTGCTACAACTTCTACAACTGCGACGACGATGACTGTTAGGTTAAAGAGACGATCATAATCATGATGACAATGACCAGGATGACACCAATGATGATGATAATGAATAGATGACTGTGTGGACATTTTGTGCCAAGTGCTTCCAAGACAGTCCACCAACACTGGGAGCTGGCCCTTGTCCAGATGTCTATGTCTTGGACACAGCTGTCACGTGCAGGAGTTGAAAACTGTCGTCGTAACCGCACATTAAAATCTAATCAAACTGAAGCTATGCCTGTAAAATCTAAGGAATGTTTTGGCATGATGATTTGCAATCTCCAGTGTAAATCACCTGTAGTAAGATTCGTAGTTTAAGCTGATGGTCTGCATTCTCTGTGCATGCAAGCGTGTGTATCACGTGCATATGCCGTCAAATCAAATAACACCGTATTACAGAACTGATATCGAAGTTATCCTTCACGGTTTCGTATTCGTTAAGAGATCGTTGTCATAATCGTTATCACACTTACTCGGAGATAATCAGCATGGTTGCCCCGAGTCCTGGCAGCTCTTGCCGGCAGAGAACCACGGCAGCTGGGCTGTGGCTGAGCGGTAACATCTTCCCTCGTGACTCAGCCAGCCTTCAGCACAGGTACCTGTTCACGACAATGGTGCTCTTGATTCAGTCAGTGAGTTTTTACCTCTAAATGGGTGTAATTCGAAGAAAAACATAAATAACAAAACAACCGATTATAAGGCAGAAACGCAAGCTAAATAGTAAGACAACGGAAACATACAATGCATACAATCATAAACAAATATGTAGGAAACAGATACCAGAACATTGATTTCTCTCTAGTCTTGACCTGATTTGAAAAAAAAAAAAACTCTACCAAATAACAATACTGCATGAATCATGAACAACATTTTCTGAACTCCAAAGTTAGAAGACTCTACAAAAGTAGGCTTTACAAATGCCTGTCGACTCAGTGTTTTGTCCACATGGACCTAAAAATCAACACAGACTAAATAATGAAAAGGGAAGTATAGACAAGATATTTTTCAAAGGTCCCCATCATGCAGTGATAGTCGGCAGCAGAGGTATACAGTTCTAACAAAATGTCGCCGCCTGAAAAAGATCAGCCACACTTTTTTTTTGTTTGCTTGCTTTTTTTTTAATGAGCCATAAAAACTGTCTATCGACGAGTCCTTAGCGAACACACTCACTCAGTGCCAATAACTTTGTCTCAGCTCTTCCGCAATAAATGCACATGTCCAGCGCTATAGGAGTACGCCATCTTTGAAAGCTTCCAAACTCAATCATACTCGTTTACGTGTGTCCGATTTGACGAAACAAGCGAAATTTGCGGTAATCATTACAAAAAAAACTCAGGTTTTTTTTTTTTTCCTCTCTCTCTCTCTCTCTCTCTCTCCCCTTTTTTTTTTGCGGCGGAGGAATAATTGCTTTCTGTTTTGTAGGAAAGGGCATGAATACAGCTTGCTCTGCGACGGATCTGAAACACTGCGACGTGCTCGTCTCACCTTGTGGTTTCTGGCAGATGAACTTCCTCTCCTTCAGACACGAGCCATGTACCAGAATCTGGTTGTACATCACAGATACCCAGTTGCACTGAGTCCTGCAACAGTGGACACACCCAGCTCAAGTACACATGTCCGCTCAGTGTGCGTGACAGGTGCATGCATACCTTCATTATACAACAGTCATTGTATGCCCGTTACTTCTTTTGCACTTCTTGCAACAGACGATAATCCTAGTAATGCATGTGAGCAATGCAACAGTCACCCACTTTTACTGTAACCCGACTTGTTTATTGATTTATAAGTACAAGGAACTATAGGCGCTGACCTGCACAGAAACCACACTTTGGCAAAAAACCCGTCGTACCCAAAAAAACACTGTGCTAGTTATACATTTCCTTCTGACTGTAAACCCTTTACCTTTTACAGCTGTCAATCATTTCTTGTGGACGGAGAAAGTGCGATTTATCCGTCAAGTATAATGACAAAGTAACCGAAATAAGGCTACGCGCTCGCGCGCGCATGTGTGTATGTGTGTTGTGTGTGTGTGTGTGTGTGTGTGTGTGTGTGTGTGTGCGCGCGCGCGCGCGCGTGTGTGTGCGTGCGTGCGTGCGTGCGTGCGTGCGTGCGTGTGTGTGTATGTGTGTGTGTGTGTGTGTGTGTGTGTGTGTGTGTGTGTGTGTGTGCGCGTGTGCGCGCGCACACAGGCGTATTTTAATCATCAGTTGGATACATTATTTTACTTTCATCTTTGACTGAAAGAAATTGTAATGGAGGGGAATTTGAAATCATGTCTGAAGAGAAGCGAATATCGGAGCGTGGCCCCCCAGGCTACCGTGCTTTCCATTGATTTTTATTCGTGTAAATGGGTTTAATGTGACAATGCCGACCGTCGGAGCCAAACTGGAGGAAATAGCTCCGTAATTTCAAAACTCGTTTGTCATTAAACATTTCTGTCAACAGTAATTTCTCCAAAAATATGAAAGTGACACATAGATAATGACCTAGTAATCTCGGCAATTTTGGCCGTTAATATTTGACAGAAAGTAGCATTTCTTCCAAAGGAATCTTAGTAGTTGAGGCTTGAATGGAGGGCCCTTACCATACTCGTCATACTGGGTTCTGCAAGCGTGCTGGGGTTGCTCAAGTATTCTAGTGTGCGAGGAAACATTTACCCTGCCCATAATGCGTGCAAAGAAATTGTTATTAAAAACTAGGCCTACACTGACACGCTATCCTACTCACGACGGTTTAAGAGAAGCCGGAACGTCAACAGTAGAGATCCAAACGTCGTTGTCGGGGGTGTCGCAGACGACAATTTGTTGAATCACTGAACGCTGTGTGTCGGAGAACGGAAGTGAAAGGAGGGCGGCAGAATGGTCGCGGCACGTCTTGTCCGCGTCAATCCAGGTTTGCCGGTCGGTGAAAAGCTTGTAGCACGACGAACCGATTGCGCTCCATCCGTCTTCTTCGTTGCAAAGCTCTCGCTTATCTGATCACAAATAAATTGAATATTCAATTGAAACAATAATTACCAGTGTATGTTTCTGTAACATATCCAAGATTTCTAATAATACAGAAGAATTCAGCAATAGGCTATGTGAGCAATCTTCGGTATTTGGTTAGCTGGCTGTCTATAGAATACACTGTACGAAACGTTATGTATTTAACTGACAATGTGATGATTTTTTTAATCTGCCTATCGTCTGTACTATTCCAATCGAATATATTTACGGATTTAGAGATTTATAGGCATTTGTATTTACAACCAGTCAATAAATTACACTAGATACAACAGCATCAACTGGTCTGTTTTGCATTACAAAATATCATAGACCTGCAAAGATATAGCCACCTCTATGTAAATGCGGAAACACACACACACACACACACACACACACACACACACACACACACACACACACACACACGCTTACATGCGCTGCGTCGACACACGGGCGTGGCGCGCGCAGTGCACACTGTCCGGTGCATCAGTCGTGCCCCCACGTCCAGAGCCGCGCAGCTCTCTGTGGTTCCGGCGTGGAGCTGGGGCTCCATTCCACCCCACCAGGGCCTGCGCAGTACCAGAAGCTGTTTCTTGTTGTTGCTGCTGCTGCTGCTGCTGCTGCTGCTGCTGCTGCTGTTGTT
>JADBJO010004429.1:0-22500 GCA_016801955.1 Conus betulinus | reverse complement strand
TACTCTTAAATACGACAATCTACACATATAAAAGACAATTCTGTCAGTCTGTCTGTATGTTTGTTCCTCCGCCGTGCCTAACCCGCTGGATGGATCTTCACCATATTTTGCGTGCATCTTCACTTAACCGACAAAAAGGTCTTGACGGGGCCCGATTTTAAGAAAAGGGGGTAGTTTGAAATAAATAAATAAACATTTCTACCCTTGCGCCAACAGGGATTCACGCTGAATGAAGTTCTCACACACACATTTCTACCCTTGTGCCAACAGGGATTCACGCTGAATGAAGTTCTCACACACACATTTCTACCCTTGTGCCAACAGGGATTCACGCTGAATGAAGTTCTTACACACACATTTACTACCCTTGCGCCAACTGGGATTCACGCTGAATGAAGTTGTCACACACACACGCGGAGCACGAAGGGACAGTAGGGCGGGAAGGGGGTAGAGAAATGGGAGCGGGATGATCACTGACGGGAGCGGGACAACGGGGCAGAAGGACAAAGGCGGGCTGCAAGCTTACACAGTGAGACTTCAGAGGAAACACAGGAGCGCCTTGCAGCCATGGATTCACGCTGAATGACGTTGTCACACACAATGACGTCTTGGAAAAAAAAAAAATCAATGACGTAATTACTAACAATGCCGTATCAATGGAGCAGAAAGAGAGGGAATTCTTCATTCCGAGGATCCCCTTGATACCAACATCCTACCCCCATCGAGTTCAGGCGCCTGCAGTTTCCATTGCGCCTGTGCTTTGCCATGACCATCAACAAGGCACAAGGCCAGTCAATGGGGGTTGTTGGCCTGTTCCTTCAGGAGCCATGCTTCTCGCACGGGCAGCTCTATGTCGGCTGTTCCCGGGTTGGAAACAGCTAACAGTTGTTTGTGTACGCTCCAGAAGGTAATACAAGAAATGTGGTCTATCCAGCCGCTTTGAAGTAGACAATATGCACAAAGCAAACACAGGGCTTGCTGTGGGCTCCTGCCAGCCACTTGCTGGACCACTTAAAAGACCACTTGCTGGGATGCTTAAAAGACCACTTGCTGGGGTGCCTTATGAGACAAGAGCGGGAGAATGGGGCGGAAGCGGGTACAAGCTACATCAACGCAGGTAAGCTAGTGATGGTATATAAAGAGGTGTACATAGACACACAGATCTGTTAACATCATCATCTTTTTATGAAGCAAAACTGTATTATACGCAGACACTCTAGTATCTGTCTCTGCGCAAATGCGACGGAAAGGGTGAGACAGCACACACAGGCCAATAAGAGAACAGAGATTTAAAAAGCTGAGATAGAAACAATAATATTCAAAGGTGAAGTTGTGTGGTGTGTGTGTGTGTGTGTGTGTGTGTGTGTGGTGTGTGTGTGTGTGTGTGTTTTTGTGTGTGCGCGCGCGCGCGTGTGTGTGTGTGTGCGGTGTGTGTGTGTGTGTGTGTGTATTTGTGTGTGTGTGTGTGTGTGTGTGTGGTGTGTGTGTGTGTGTGTGTGTGTGTGTGTGTGTGTGTGTTTGAAATTTGGAATTAACAAAGAAGAAACACAGCAAACCAAAAACTGGTAAACATGCAACATTCATGGAAAAGCAGTGCAATGGACATATTCACCTTATCTTTGCAGAAGTCTTTGAATTCATCCTCTGTAGCAGTCTCTCCAGATTTCAGCTGAATCCATACACATACTTCCTCTCCCAGCCTCTCGTCAGGTACACCAATCACCTGTACATAAGAGAGAGAGAGAGAGAGAGAGAGAGAGAGAGAGAGAGAGAGAGAGAGAGAGACAGACAGACAGACAGACAGACAGACAGAGAATATGACAGGACACAGTAGAACTGAAAAGGAAGTTGTACCTGTTGTGACAAGTGAACATTTATACAGCCATGGTTCAGCTAGAGACTGGAAGACTATGAGGGAGAGTAGAACTGAAAAGGAAGTTAACCTCTTCGTAGAAGTGCGAATTTCTGCAGCCACGGTCTGCAAAAGATTGGGAGACTATGATGGGGGAGTGGAACTGAAAAGGAATTTCATAGATGATCAGACTGCGTCCTATGCCCAGAATGAACCCTTTCCCGCTACCTTCTACATCGCAGAACACTCCATGGCTGTTAACGTGGGACACCAGAAACTTCTGGACTGTTCTTGTCCGTTCGACCACCTGTCATTGTTGTCGGCAGAAAGTATGGCCATGTTGTTCGTTATGTCATCTGTCATTATTGTCAAGAAAAAGTATGGCCATGCTGTTCGTACTGTCATCTGTCAATATTGTCAAGAAAAAGTATGGTCATGTTGTGTTCGTTCTGTCATCTGTCAATATTGTCAAGAAAAAGTATGGTCATGTTGTTCGTTCTGTCATCTGTCAATATTGTCAAGAAAAAGAATGACCATGTTCGTTCTGTCATCTGCCATTCAAAATGTTGTTATGCTCTGCATAGTTATGCGGATTGTCTTCAGTCGTGACAAGCTCCTAGCATAACATTATCAGTCTCCAAAATCCCTCGAAGTCGGAGTGTGGCTGCCCACGTGGCAGGGTAATCAAAAACGGTCACACACGTAATGTTCTCATCCCTAGCTGATGCATTTGTACCATAGTGTTCAAGTACTTCGGCTGTATGACAGGGCCGATCGGAATAGGGCGGAACAATCTCCGTAGTTTGGAAAATATCTCCCTCCGAATTTAAACAGACTTAGAGCAAACACCTATATCTACACACTGTTTGCATCTACACTACACACTGCTTTTAATGTGTGGATGACCATCCATCATTCCGTGAACTGTACAGCAGATTTATCGGACAGGCAGATCTAGTTAGCGTAAATTGTGGACCGTTCTCTCCTTTAAAGTAAAATACACTGTTTACATAACATTCCTCACCATAAAGACATTCTGAAGTCGTCGTCATCGAGCCACCACTACAATTTGCCAAACTGGCTGGTAAACGATAATAAGGGGAATAACTTCAAATTACCGACATTGTTTTTTAAGCCTAAATACAACGTAACACAAACAACCGAAAGCCTCTAGTACAAAAACTAATATCACATTTTGTATAAAAAAAAATCTATACATATGCAAATGAACACAACTTACACGTCACAATTTCCACTTTTTCCCACCTCATACCATTGAGCGTCGACTGAACACCATGTGGCATAGTTTAAAAGAACTACACTGCACAGCTCAGCATACTAAGACTTTGGCCTATTCTGATACTTCGGATCTAACACAAGTTATTGTCTTTAGCAAAAATGCAGGTAATAATGAGGCCGCACAAAGCGCCATGGATAAAATTGCACATGTTGGTGTTGTAAACTGTCTGTCACTTATTCGAACATATCATACAATTCGTAATTTTAGAAACAGCCCTACTATGGCCCTTTGCGGTCTGCTGGGCTATAAGCAACATTCTCTCTCTCTCTCTCTCTCTCTCTCTCTCTCTCTCTCTCTCTCTCTCTCTCTCTCTCTCTCTCTCTCAATTTTATAAGGAAAAAACAGCAAAAACCCCAGCAGAAGCACATCGGAAACCATCATTGCACTTTCAGGAATCCTGTATTATTGAAAAGAGCCATTGAAATTCTGACAGTCTTGGCGCTTCCCTGATCTTCTTGACTTTAGGCAACAAGAAAGGACCTGTTCTAGCTCTGTGGAATACACGTCCCTTCAACGTCTGATGATGACACTTTACCGGGACCTCTGTGATCTTGGGGTGACCGTACAGGACTTATTCTATCTCTGTGGGATACATATTTTCTCCGCCTGTGATGATGACTCTTACGTGGACATTCATGACGTTACGATGAGCATATATGACTTGTTCTATTCCCGTGGATGCAACACTCTTTCTACCTGTGATGATGACGCTTACCTGGACATCCATGACGTTAGGGTGACAATGTAGGACTTGTTGTGTTTCCGTGGATACAACATTCTTTCTACCCAGTGGTGATGACATATACCTGTACATCCATGACCTTCGGTTAATCATACACGACCTGTTCTGCGTCTGTGGCATAAAAATCCTCTCCACTGTTATGATATTTACCTGGACATCCGTGACCATTAGGATCTGTCCTATATCTGTGGACTGCACATTGTCTCCCCCTCTAATGATGACCCTTACCTGGACATCCATGACCTTAGGATGACAGTTCGGATCAGTTCTGTCTCCATGGGGTACACATTCTTTCCACCTCTAATGATGACACTCACCTGGAAACTCATGACCTTGAGATGACCATAAAGGACCCTGTCTGTCTCTGTGGAAAGTACGTTCTCTTCGCCTCTGATGGTAACACTCACCTGGAAATTCGTGACTTTGGGGTGACCATAAAGGACCCGTTCTGTATCTGTGGAATACACATTCCCTCAGCCGCCCCACTTAGGCCTGTCTGTTCATGCATGACCTCAATGCTTAATGTGACCAGACACCACCTGCTTTATGTCTGTTTTATCTCAGTGGAATACATGTTCTCTCAACCTCTAATGATGACACTTACCTGGACACCAATGACTTTAGATGACCTGCTCTCTCTCCTTGGGGTGCGCGTTCTCTCCAGCTCTGATGACTTTACTTACTTGAACATCTATGACCTTAGGGTGGCCATAAACGACCTGTTCTATTTCAGTGGGGGGTACACATTCTCTCTGCCTGTGATGATGAAACTTCTCTGGATATCCCAAACTCTCCACGACTAATGATGACACTTAGCTGGACATCCATCACATTGAGGTGACCCTACAGGAATTCTTCTATCTCTGTGGGGCACATACTCTCTCCGCCTGTGATGGTAACACTTACCTGGACATTCATAACCTTGAGGTGACCCTACAGGAACTCTGCTATCTCTGTGGGGCACGTACTCTCTCCACCTGTGATGATGACACTTACCTGGACATCCATGACCTTGGGTGACCATAAAGGACCTGTTCTACCTCTGTAGCATACACGTTCTCTCTCCACCCCTGATGATCATGTCCTTCAGGCGACCCACAATTCGACAGTAGCCCTCTTCATCCATTGCTGCCTGGTCTCTACCGAGTGACAATGAAACACACAGCAAATCACACACACACACCACACACCCCACACACACACACACACACACACACACTGGCGATATAAAAAATCTATACTGTAAAATATGCGCACGACTATATCAATCTGAAAACACAGCAACTGGAACCATATGTTGGTCTTTATGTAATCATGATTAAAGCATAAAGTGTGCTCTGTCTGAATGCCTTTATTACTTTGCTATTATCATCACCATCTGAATGCCTTTATCATTTTGCTATTATCATCTACATGTTGTGCATATGGAATCTAAAGGGTTCTCGTGACAGTAATAGACTGAGTCTGAGTCTGAGCCTGAGCCTGAGTCCACATATTTATTAGACCTAGTGAAATTATTGTATGGTAGCTGGGAAGGAAGAGAGATGGCGGAAGGAGGGAGAGAGAGAGGGACAGACGGACAGAGAGAAGAGAAAGAGAGAGAGAGAGAGAAGAGAGAGAGAGATTAAAAGAAAGTAAATCATGACCGAGGGAGGAGGGGGGGGGAATGACGGGGACAGGTGGGGGCGGGGGCAAACTCTAAAGGGCAAGAGAGAAAATGAAACGGAAAGAGGAAAGGCGGGATGAAGAAAGGTGGGGGAAGGGGTGAAGGAAAGGAAAGGGGAATGGGGGAAAGGGGGGGATACCGTCTTGGACAGGAGACGAAGAGACGTGGGAGGGGTGTGGTGGGGGTATGGTGGTAGTGGATAGGAATAAGCACAAAAAAAATGAAGAGTTTGAGTGAGGGGCGCGGGGGAGAATCTTTGGAAAATGGGAAAAAAACGTTTATTAGGAAGAAGGGGAGATCATGAAGTCTAGAAAATTATTTGTCACAATGGACACTTTCAGTTGTTATATCTCAAGACACAGAGTTAAAGCACATTCAGCTGTTCTGTCTTAAGACGCAGACTTACCATGTATGTTACCAATAATCCTGTTGACATATTTTGCTGTTTTATCTTAAGGCACAGACACCAGTGATCCTGTCTGACACATTCAGCAGTTTTATCTTCAGATCAGACTTATCCTGTGTGGTACCAGCGATCCTGTTTAACACATTCAGCACATCGGTCTTAAGACACAGACATACCTTGTGTGGTAGCAGCAATCCTGTTTGACACATTCAGCTGTTCTGTCTTAAGACACAGACTTACCCTGTGTGGTACCAGCAATCCTGTTCGACACATTCAGCTGTTCTGTCTTAAGACACAGACTTACCCTGTGTGGTAGCAGCGATCCTGTTCGACACATTCAGCTGTTTCTGTCTTAAGACACAGACTTACCCTGTGTGGTACCAGCAATCCTGTTTGACACATTCAGCTGTTCTGTCTTAAGACACAGACTTACCCTGTGTGGTACCAGCAATCCTGTTTGACACATTCAGCTGTTCTGTCTTAAAACTACAAACTTACCCTGTGGTGTTACCAGCGATCCTGTTTGACACATTCAGCTGTTCTGTCTTAAGACACAAACTTACCCTGTGTGGTACCAGCAATCCTGTTTGACACATTCAGCTGTTCTGTCTTAAGACACAGACTTACCCTGTGTGGTACCAGCAATCCTGTTTGACACATTCAGCTGTTCTGTCTTAAAACTACAAACTTACCCTGTGTGGTTACCAGCGATCCTGTGTGACACATTCAGCTGTTCTGTCTTAAGACACAAACTTACCCTGTGTGGTACCAGCAACCCTGTTTAACACATTCAGCTGTTCTGTCTTAAGACTACAAACTTACCCTGTGTGGTACCAGCAATCCTGTTTGACACAATTCAGCTGTTCTGTCTTAGAGACACAGACTTACCCGGTGTGGTACCAGCAATCCTGTTTGACACATTCAGCTGTTCTGTCTTAAGACCACAAACTTACCTTGTGTGCTACCAGCGATCGCGTTTGACACATTCAGCGGTTCTGTCTTAAGACACAGACTTACCCTGTGTGGTACCAGCGATCCCGTTTGACACATTCCGCCGTTTTGTCGTGGTCATCCCAAATAGCCAAGCATGGTGGTGTAGCCCCGTGTGCACAGCTCCCCCGTCACTCCCACTGGCACCACCTGCCCCTCCTCATTGACCACCTTGGCCTGCAGGAGGCCGAGCAGAATCATTCCAGGTTGTAAGAATCTGAACGGTGTTGTAGAGAGACTACTGCTTCGATTTAAGTGTTGGCGTGAATTGTTTAAATGAAGTCTTCCTGTTTCCTGATCTGGTGTGGTAAAATATTCTTATCTAAAACAGCGTACACACAACAGGGGCGGCACAAGCACGCCACGCGCGCGCGTGCATACACACACACACACACACACACACACACACACACACACACACACACACACACGCGGACGGACAAACAGACAGAATGACACAAGAGGAAAGAGAGAGCTAAGAGAGAGAGAGAGAGAGAGAGAGAGAGAGAGAGAGAGAGAGAGAGAGAGAGAGAGATGCACCTATATACAGACAAACAGAGCGCATATGGCTTATATGCTAGTAAGAAATAAATGTCTTCATTTTTACGGTTAGCCATCTTCAATTCAGTAAGTTTACGGCGCAACCAATCAGAAAGTCCTTATTAAGGATGATTTAACCAGCTTGAAAATGTGAATGCTGACGCTGATCGACGACACTTGTTTTATCTTTCATAGTTGTAATTTTCATTGTGTGACCAGTGTGAACTCAAAACTGCCAGGAGTATTTGTGAGGGGAAAACACCAACATGGAGAAGCCTATCACTAACAAGGCGAAGAGTTCCCTGGGATTCCTTTGCGTGCACCTAAGGCACCGTCCAAAACACTTGCTGGACAAACGCATGCCAGATCCTCATCAGTCCTCATTTTCAGCATGCTGCCATTGTCTGGAACTCGATGAGAAAACAGGACATCAACACAAAGGAGCGCGTCTAGCGTAAAGCAGCCTGTTTCATCGTAGAACATCTGCCCGCCACCCCTGATTTTGAGACGGGTATCCTGAAAAAGCCGGGTCTGCAGCCTCTGAAGGAACGTCAAGAAGTCACCTGGCTGGCATTCCTCTGCAGGGTGGCTGAAAGACTGGTGCCAGAGATGCCTCTTGTGAGAAATGCAAGATGAAAGTCAAAGTCTTGTTCTTTGCCTTTTATCAATGTAACGGTTTCTATAATTGTTGGAAAGTAATCTACATTGTTCTCAGTATTTCCGCTCGTTAACATCTCACCCATCCTGTCGGACAGCATTTTTTGTCCGTCTCTCCTTCCCTCGTTTGTTATATTTATCTGTCTGTTCATCTATGCTATGTTCTTCCCAGGCATGCATTTACTTTGATATAATTGAAATTTGCATATCTTACTGAATGTTACGTTATTGTGTACCACACTTTATCCATGCAAAAGGATAGTTACATGTGTAAGCAATGTTAGTTCAACATATTGTCAACAGTTGGATTGGAAGTGGGTGGGAGGGAGGGGAGAGAGAGTATATCGGGGTGGGAGGGAGCGGATGAGTGTTTGTACGTAGGAGAGTAGGTAGGGAGGAGATGGGGTTTGTTTCTCTTTTTTTTTTTTCTTCTTCACTGTGAAAAACATTGTAAACATCAATAACTTTTTTTAGTCATTCATTTTTTTTACACTTAAGTGGACCCTATCTAAGGCACAGACACCAGTGATCCTGTCTGACACATTCAGCATTGATGAATTGTCTGAACTGATGGTAAGAGTTGATTCTACTCTCTCGTTGAATCGATCCAGAGCAAAGAAAAGGTCAACTCTGGCAGCAAGTTTAAACATCTTCACTTCCAGCACGTGATTCACACCTCAGTCAACCTGTGACCCTTACATTGGTCCCCAAATGGGGACACACCCTTCAGCTCTGACAATATTCATATCTCACTGCCTTTGATCACTCTCTCAAATCGCATTCTTCTCTCCGCCTTCCCGCCTCTCTTGATTAATCACAGTTATGAATTCGAAAGCTCGAAAAACAGGGCTTAGCACAGCCAGTTAACAAGCATGAAATATTCTAAAATGTTCAAAAAACATGAGTACGTCTCTTATGAAATCATTGGTAAACTGACCTCACGTTAAATCGAACACATTCAAGCAAAACCGAAATTTTGATTCCCAATCAACATACAAAAATCGTCAAGAATAGTCGATCTGTTCGCAACGGTCACCTAGCAGTAGTTTTTTTTTTTTAATCCAGCTTCGTCATCACCAGTCAACTGGAGAACACCATCTGAAACAACGACGGGGCCCACAGTGCCCACAGTGCTACGACCCAACACTGACCGGTACAAAAACCCAACGTGTCCAAGAAGAATCATTGCCCTTGGAATCATCTGAACAACACGATCATCCCCACATCATTACGAGGGTTGACTGCCAGAACCCAGTGGCTCCCTTATATATATATATATATATATATATATATATATATATATATATATATATATATATGTGTGTGTGTGTGTGTGTGTGTGTGTGTGTGTGTATGAGATACTGGGTTCTGGCAGTCATTTTAGGAGAGACCTTTCGCTCGGCATCAGCAAGACCCGAAGGCCATTCCCCAATGAACACCTGCTGCACCCCCTCCCTCTTCCCACCCCCCAGCCCCCAAGGCCCGGTGTGTATCGGTGAGTCTGTAGATGGACAACAACACACACACACACACACACACACACACACACACACACACACACACACAAACACATACACACGCACACATACACATACACATACACACTACTAAACTACCTAAACTGAAGACAACCGGGACAACGAAAGAACCACAGACAAAAAAAAAAAAAAAACAGAGCACACCACAGAGTACCTCCACATGGCTGGCCACAGTCCCCACAGTGGAGACACGCTTGTCCACACTGCTGTCTCTCAGAGTGTGGAACGTGACTGGGCTTGTCTCTGTGGCGCCATAGCATACCTGGCACAGATGTCCATAAAGCATCACCAGTCTGATGCTGGAGTCTGATTACTTTCTGAAGACATTAATTTTGGTTCAGAACATTTGAATTCGTTCTCTCAAATTTGCTAAGTTTTGGAACTGACTCTGATCTCGGATTACTTTTCAAACAAAATGCTTAGACAAGACTGACGCTGGTTTTAATTCATTTTGAACACATTTTGTTCAAAATATGTCAGTCTAGTCTGTAGTCTTTACTTAGGCCTGCTGTACAAGTCTGACCGTAAGTCAACTTACTTTTCGAAGAAATGGTACTCAAAATATCAGCCTAATTTCTGAAACCTGCTGAAGTTACAGAACTTACGCTGAGTCTGTTTACTTTTTGAAATACTTCGTCAGAATATTTTAGTCTATTCTCTGAATCTTGCTTGATTTTGCAGATTTAACGACAGGTTGACTTACTCCTTGAAGGAAAAGGTGTTCAGAATACTGCAGTCTAGTGTCTGGACTTTGAGAAATTTACTGATCTGACTCCGAGCCTACTCACTTTTGAAACTTTTTGTTCAAACTATTTCAGTCTGTTCTCTGTACCTTGCTTTTACGGTCCGACTTTGAGTCGACTTACCTTCGAGCGTATCCCCGCCCCTTTCCACACTCACTCCTGTCCAGTCCCTCTCCGATCAGACAAAGTGTACACTTTTCTGCCTCTATATCATTGAAATCAATCATTCCATGCCATTTTTCTTTGTTCCTGGAATCAGTCACTCACTGCTACAACTCTCTGTCCCCTCGATCCCTGAAATCAGTCACTCACTAACACTACTCTCTCTCTCACTCACTAACATCACTCTTTGTCCCTTAATCCCTGACAATGATTACCCACAGCCAACACTGTTCATAAATCCCTGAAAGCCACTCAGTACAATTATTCTCTGTTTCTAGATCCCTGAAAAATGTCACTCACTGCCCTCATTGTCATTACTCTCTGTTCCTAGATCCCTGATGAAAATATAATTCACTGCTATTACTCCGTATTCTTAGATCCCTGAAAATAGTTACTAACCGCCATCACTCTCTTTCCTAAGATCCCTGAAGAAAATGACATTCACTGCAATTACTCCGTAATCTTACATTCATGAAAATCTCACTCACTGTCACCACGGTCTGTTCCTAGATTACAAAAATACTTTCAATCCCTATATCCTTGAGAATAGTCACTCACTGCCATTACACTCTATCCCACGATCCCTGAAAACAGTTACTCAAGGCCATCACCATACACCTCGCTCTCTCCGTGAAAACAATCCTTCATTGTCATTTATACTGACGATAGTAAAAATTCGTGTCTCAAAACCTGTGAAAATTGTTGTTCGCTGCTATTATATAATCAAAGATCATCATTTTCTGCCTCTAAATCTCTTAAAACAGTCTGTGATCGCTACCAGGTGGTGATTGATCACTGTCCCACCACTGTCGTTTGATGATAGACTATCACCCTCTGTCCATAGACTGCTTAAGATGGACATTCACTGCTATTTTAACCTAAAAGCTCTCATTTTTCTGTCTCAAGTTGTCACTTTTCTCATCAGAAACTGTCATTTACAATTATTGACACCCCCCCCCCCCCCCCCCCCCCCCCCCCCCCCCCCCCCCCCCCCAAAAAAAAAAAAATGTCACTCACTGTCACTTCCTGCATGTTCATCTCCTCCCTGACACGGCGCATGATTTCATGGGGCAGGGCGAGCCACCCATGATGCCAGTGTACAAGGTGCTCAGATCTACTGAGTCCAGGTTTTGTGGTTCAGCATGTCAATGAACATTGTGGGCACTCCGTACAGTGAGGTACATCTGTTCCAACACAGTTGTGATGTCTAAATGTTAAAACATAAATTCAAGAGGGAAAAAAAGTTACCACGTCAAGGTAGCAAAAGCAAGGACCTTTTCCAAACAAACGATTGCTGTTAAATATTCGTCATTCCTAAACAAAAAAAATAGAAAGAAAGCACGTCTAATAACATGAATTGCGTCGGATGGTATCAATTGTGGAAAACCTTATTACAATAAATCAGACTTTGTTCACAGTACTCATTATCTGATGCCATCCCGATGAAACAGACTTCCAGAGGACCATGCTATGTTAATGTAAAACAGGGCCGAAACGACATCAAACCACTATTCATTAACATGAGATACCAGTGTCTAGATGCAGTGATGCACGTAGTTACACTCTAATACTTTGAACGATTTACGTACTGCTCAGCTTGAATCCAATCAACTGTGACTTAGCACAGACGTAAGCCTCTCTAAACAAAGCAAAGGTGAAGAATGAGTCGAATTCACTCTTTGACAGTCAGGGAAAGCACTGATGAGGACCACGCAAAACGGTGACATCTTCAGACTGTATTTTCATTACCTCTCATCCTGAACAGCCTGCAGCGTCACACCGGCATCAAAGGACTTGGCGGGAAACACAACGGTGGCACCATGACAGGGTGCTTGCAGACACGCAATAGTCATGCCAAAACAATGGTACAAAGGCACAGGGCAGCAGATTCGGGTCTCCTGAAATGAACAGGTAATTTCTTTTTTATCAGGAACACGCGCACATCATCATTACTCGACTACCAGCCGCGTAAATGGACGAAGCTAGAATAACTACAACGCAAACTGGCCGAAAATTCTGCAGTGTCACATGACGCAGCACAAGTTACTGTTTAAGCTATTGAAGTCAACCATTCAGGCATGAGCCAGGCACAGACTGTATCTTTGAAGTCACCCAACACTGATGGAACAGAAACCCACAGCTGTTTTGACGTCACAGACTGTGACCGCGTAGAAAAAAAAATCTGTATGTGCAATAATCATCCTACAAAGAAGGTCATAGCTCGCCTTTCATCTCAAGGGCGAATTGGTAACTCACCTTTCATCCAAAAGGTAGGGTAATAATTCATCACTTGAGGGCCAGTTCAGTAGATGGACGGTTCAACAACTCTTAGTCCATTGAACGTGACGTCCAGCCACTGCACGGCTGCTGGGTGGCTGACAGTGCGGTCAGTTCAAAAAAACAAATGACAGCAAGTCGTTGAATTCCGCGGTCAGTGAACTTCACAGTTCTTGCATGTTAATAACTTAAAAGAAAAATTACTTTTTCGCCGAACGAAAGTGACAAGCAGATTACAAGACAAAACACGATGCGTTTAGACCTCTTTGGTCTTCTTCAGACAAGGCAAACAAAACTCAAGACAATGAAAACGAAGAACGAACAGTTAGTTTGGACATCAACAGTATTCCAAATTGTGCGAAATATCAAAGCCATGTACATGTTTTATATTGTAAAATCCGCTCGCGTATGCACGCACACAATTGTCAGTGTGAGCATATGCGGCAATGGTGTACATCATCTCACCTGTTATGGTAGTCCAGAACTATCCCGACGTTGTAGGCGTTGTTGACGATGTTGTGATGAGACAATGTCGCTCCTTTGGGTTCTCCTGTTGTACCCTGAAAGTAAAGAGGATGCAAGAGAAAAAACATCACTTTAAGAGAGAAAAAAAGCCACCTTAAGAGAGGAAAAGCCGCCTAGGGACAGAAAAATTAATTCAACAAAAAAGCAAACAATATAAAGACTAGCTTTGATGAACATTCACGCGAAAACACTGTTTCGAAGTGCGATCTAAAGAATTTTTCCTTCTGGGTTTTCTTATAGCATAGTTCAATTTTCTTGATTCGTAGTACGTGAAGCACAACCCTCTGGTTCATAACATTTGGACATAAAGCCACACCTATTAAAAGTAGCAAGGAATAGGGAATAATCGTTCCAGCAGAATGTGGGGAGTGGGAGGAACTGTATTTAACACGAATCTTAAACAACAAGAACAACACAACATCAAGATAGACAGCCACAAAAGGAACAGTTTTGTTTCTTTTCTTTTAGCTTTTTGTTTGTTGGTTGGTTTGGTTTAGTTTGGTTGGGGGGATGTTTGTTTGTTTTTTGAATGTCACCAAACTGGCAAGATGACACCACAAAGGAACAGTTGGGTGCTTTGCGTCTTTTTTTTAGCTTTTGGTTTTGTTGGTTTGTTTGTTTTAGGTTGGGTGGGGGTGGGAGGATAGGGTGTTTAAGTCAGCGAGGGTTTTGTTTGTGGTGTTGGATAGTCTGGGTGGGTTATCTGGCGTTTGGTCGGGGGTGTGGTTTTTTCCATGATGGGCACCGGCGACCGCACCCCTGACTGTGACCTCAGCGCTGTACACAGGGCCAGTCAGGTGTCTAACAACCAGGAGATTACGAAGCAATATTTGAATTCATCGTTCTCCCACGATATGATTATGAACACGAAAGATGGAGCCAGGAGCCTATTATACAATTATGGACGAGAAGGATGGCGAAAGATGAAACGATCTAAGGACATTGTAAGCACAGCTGACGAGGCGCGCGCGCGGGCGCACTCACCACACACACACACACACACACACACACACACACACACACACACACAAATCTATTTGTAAGACCCCCCCCCCCCCCCCCCCCCCCCCCCCCCCCTTCCCCCCCACTATTAGATTGTTCGTCTGTGTATTTGTCTGACTTTATTCCAGTTTTAAAAGGCTGTGCCAGTCTTGAATAAAAGTTACTCTGTGTTAGGTTTTCATATGGGAGCAAAAGTTTTCAATTTCGTTTCGATTAAATCGAGGTTATTTTGTATTTGTTTCTGTCCGTCTTTTGTGTTTGTCTTTTGATCTCCCTTGCATCCTTGGGTGGATCCTCAAGCGTAGGCTCAAAGATTTCCACTGCAATTTATACTGTTTGCATAATGTCTTTAGTTTTTAAAGCAACTTTTTTCCTCCCCACACTTTCGTTTGGATTCATTTACTACCCTTCACTGGTTGCTTTGGTGGTGCTGTTGGAATTTTTTTTTAACCCTTGGTGGTGAGAACAACACGGCATTACGGACTGTGGTGTGTCTCTATTTGACGCCAAGACCACAATCACAACCAGCCGTGTCTTCCTGATGAGTTCCGATCCAACAGATGAAAGGCCTCGGCGCAGGCAATACATATAGATTTGCCTTCAAGTGGATTACGATAGTTCCCTCAAACAGCTAGTAAAGAGTTTTCTTTCTATAATATATTTTCTTAATTTCATGTCCCCGGTTTCTGTGTCCTCCACTCCTTAAAGTTCAAATCTATATCAAGTCATTACTATGAAGACAGTTGAGTTGTTAGCCTGCGCTTGATTTCCCCCCACTATTAGATTGTTCGTCTTTGTATTTGTCTGACTTTATTCAAGTTTCAAAGACTGTGTCAGTCTTGAATAAACATTATTCTATGTTAGTTTTTCTTATGGAAGCAAAAGTTACCCTACTTATTTTCTTGAAACTAGTTTTTTGATGTATGTTTCTACTCTTTCCACCACATCTTCATGCTCTGTCATTTGATTTACAATATCATACTTACAGATGTAAACTGAATGTTGACTGGATCATCAAACTGCAGGGAATCCTGGAGGTCAGAAATGGCCTTGACCTGTGCAGGACTGGCAGCCTGTAGTATGTCATCAAACAGAAAAGCTCCCCTGAACTTTTCCTTCCCCATCATGATCAGCATCTTTAGATCCGGTAGTCTGAGACAACAGACACATTACTGTTGAGCTGCCTTTTCCTTACACATTCATCCGTCCGCTCTCTCTCTCTCTCTCTCCCAGCCGTAGTGGTGGTTAGTACCTCAAAGCTGAAGCTGTGAGGTCGTGGATTTCGCGTCCCATAGGGAACAAATATTCATCAGATCCCCACATCTCTGCCTGGGTTGCTGAATATGCTATAAACACAAATGACAATACTGGAACCCTCAAACTTCACTACCTATATAGAACGAATTTCTTGGAACCGAGAGTGTTGCTAAAATGTCCAGACCAGCTCTACAGGTGTTTTAAAATTCTCGGGTCTAGTTTACGCCGGGATACATCATGTAGAGAAGAGTGCAACTCTGACATGTTGTCTCAGACCAGAACCAAATACCCTATCATCGTCTAGGTCATTCTCATTCTCATTGATTGTCATTTGATGACCGTCTCAAATTCTGTGAGCTTCCGCACCCTCTTTCTCGTGATGACCTGTCTGTACTTCCTCAAAGCTGAATGGAAGTGGGGCATCTTAAAAAGGAGACGATCACTCAACAGTGTCTCTGCTGCTATGCAATTATTGTATCGGTAGAGTCGCCAGTGGGAGGCTGGGCAGGTGGTATTCTGCGCATGGTGGATCACAGAATTACCACCAAACCGTCAGATGACATGACAGCAGTGCATTGTCTCCCCTGGTGGGCTGGCTCAAGACGACGTGATCATGATCGCTCAATGTGGAGTGTCGTGCTACAGCTGAAATACGAAAATGTGAGTGTGGTTGTGTGCGGAAAGTCGGAATGAGTAAAATGGGAATAGTGCCATGAAGAGGACATCGACAGTCAGGGAGCAAGTACCGCCTCTCTCTCTCTCTCTTCTCTCTCTCTCTCTCTCTCTCTCTCTCTCTCTCCCCCCCCCCCCCCCCCCCCCCCCCCCCCCCCTGCTTGTGTGTGTGTGTGTGTGTGTGTGTGTGTGTGTGTGTGTGTGTGTGTGTGTGTGTATGCAAGTGTGTATGTGTGTGTGTATGTGTGTGCGTACGTGTGTGCGTGCGTACGCGTACGCATGAGCATTTGTGCGTAATACATCGTGTGCCATAAGACTATGCGTACTATGATTTATTACTGCAACTTCGCCCACGAAGGAAACAAAAGCAGGCAAGTGAAGAAAATCGACATTACATCTTGTGTCAACCCGTATCACCATTACGCACATGTGACTGTGAATCTTTCCATCAGGACAAGTGGCCAGCTCTGGAACCAGTTCAAACAAAGTGTGGTAGTAATCCACCTCCTTGAAGCCAGGGGCCGCTATCAATGCTTTACAGCCCACCTGCACAGCAAATGCAGGTAGATTCCGTCATAGACGCCTCTGTCACTATGAGGGAAAACTGAACGACACTACGCCTATAAACTTTCCTCCTGATACACTTATCTGATGGTGGAACAGATAGTTCAGAATAGCAGAGTTTGGCTGGAAAGTCGGTAAATCTGAAAAATCTCCTTAGTTAGAATATCTCAATTTGCGTGCTAGGACAAAACTGTTGACTGGATTTTTTTTTTTTCAAGTACTCTGTGTGTGTGTGTGTGTGTGTGTGTGTGTGTGTGTGTGTGTGTGTGTGTGTGTGTGTGTGTGTGTGTGTTAAAAATGAATCAATATTTCAAAGATGGCAGCATAATAATGCATTAGATAAAGAAAGTCGGATAACAAAAAAAATTATTTAAAAAAAGAAGACTCTTCAAATCCGGGCATGTCTCTGCCCTAACCAGAACTTAAGCTATACCTAATCCCTAATCCATCCAAAACCTAACCCAAGCCATATAAAACAGGCATAATCTTCAAGAAGATTGCGCTTGCCGTATGGGGACAGAGTAGTTTTTTTTCTATTGATAATTTAAAGAGCCTTCACTTTTCCACAGATGAAAAAAAAGCACGTTCAAACAAGCAAGCACAAGGTGTTTCAGAATCATCACTATTTTCCTCAGTCGCTTTGTTTTGCTGTGTGCCAGGGAAAGCTACCGAAACAGGCATGGAAAGTGAAATTTCCCAGTCAATTTTCCGAGAGACAGGTAGCCTGTGGAGCTTAGCCAGTAATGCATTGACACGACTTTTCGTGGGTTCTTGGAGGCTAGGCGGGCTACAACGTATTGAGCATCACTGCTTGCTTTACAACTCTATCCCATGTATTGAAATGTTTCCTTCCACCGTCTTCTTGCCTATGTCGAGGGAGTTTTGCTTTTGCCTGTCTCTATTGGTTTGCCTCTCTGTAAGTAAGATTTTGCAAAAAAAAAAATTACTTCACTGATTGTAACAAAAAAAAATGAATCTTAAATTCCTAGCCGATCCATTTATCTTGATTAAAGCGGCTATGCCGGATCCGTTCAGCGAAATTACGGAAAAGCCACACACAACCAGATTTCAAGATACTTGATGGAAAAATTAGAATCTGGTCAAAGGACGAAACCGTTACATTTTATGCGGATCTGTAGAGCGATGCGGTTCAAAGAACAGATCCAGGATTCGTTCAACTTTAACAGAGGTCTGTGGTCTCCACAGCTCCCTTCTGATTTTAAGATTATTTTCATTGACGCATTTTATACTGCTTTACCATGATCGTTTTTCAGAGGCCTGGAAGTTTCTCGTTAAAGTTTAAACAGTCCCTAGCCGGGCTTCAAAACATTTAAAATGTGTTGGGCCTAATGACATGATGCAGTGTTTGGCAACACATGTTTGAACTTGATAGTAAGTCCAGCGTGGTGTGCAGTATTGAACAAATCTGTTAAGTGTAGCAGAATATGTAATTATGTGGCAGAATGTTGTATGGTATATCAGAAGCAATCACGTCCTTATCCTTCTACTGAACGAAACTGAATGGTTTCTTCAAACATATCAAGATATTGGAACACCCCTGTTGTAACCAACCTTCTTCAGGGCAAACTCCAGCTCATGTCTCCGGTACATTGGGTTAATGTTCACCTGCCAACAAGCGAATCAAAGCTTTTTCACACAGCAATTACTGGCAAGAATATACGCAGGACTCGTAAAATAAAAATGAAATAGGAATACTGTATCACTGATTGCATCCTAATACAGTAATTCCACAACCTGATTTAAAAAACAAACCACAGAAATAGCTACTATTGAGCACGCGCGCGTGCACACACACACACACACACACACACACACACGCACGCGCGCGCGCACACACACGCACACACACACACACACACACACACACACATGCGCACGCGAACGAATTGTACTTCGGTAGTGAATTTATATTGTTCTCTCTTTAGCTTCAACTCTCTCTCTCTCTCTCTCTCTCTCTCTCTCTCTCTCTCTCTCTCACGTATTAGTTAAATGGCTTCAGTCAGCTCATGCGAGAAAATAAGTAAAAAAAAAGATTGATGGGTCGACCAAAGAAGGCATCTACAGAGATTAAAAGCAGTTCATCTTTCAGAGATCAAAGCTACAGGCTTTTCTACGGTGTAATTTGAGAGAGACACTTGAAACTTTGACACTTTGATATTTATTGTCATTACCAAAGAGGCCTTTTACAAGGGGGGAGAGGCAACAGAACAAAAAACACTTCCCTCTTCCTTTCCTGCAAAACAAATAGTACACTTTCATTCCTAGTGTGTATCAAATCCAAAGTTAACAAAAAACAAATAAATTCGTAACATTTCGTTCTGTCCTCACCTCACGCACAGGAGTAATGCAGTAAGTTTAAAAAAAAAAACAAACAAACAAACAAAAGCCTGAAGACTGACTACCATCCACTCAATCAAATGATGACATTGTATTTTACCGATCTCTTCAACATGAAAAAAAAGAAAGAAAAAGAAACTCGACCAACTCAAAATGATGTCATGACTTACGATCTCTTCACATGCGATGAATGATATCTATTATAATGATTATCTCTTATAATGTATCATTTCAATACTGTCCTTCATCTGTCTAATTTTCAATGCTTCCGGGATGAATTTCGCAAACTGATTTAATTACAAGTTCATCATCTGATGATAACACGCCAGCGACATTTTGTCTTTTCGCTATATCTAACTGGAAAAATGAACAATTTGTCCGCACTTCATTATAAGCAGTACAGTGGAACAGAAAGTGGTCTTCGTCATCAATAATATGTCTACTTGCAGGACAAGGAGATTCTGTGGATGTTTCACATTCAAACCATCTTTTGTTCGCATTAAAACCTAAAGTTCTCAACCTAAATCTTGCGTAATTTATTCTGTGCCATCTATCTGTTATGACACTGAGAAACTTTTCAGGATGGAACACATTCTTAAATGAGAAAAACCAGCGATATTTTTCTTTACTTTCCATATCTGAGTGCCAATTCTGTTTAAAAGAACAAATAAGCCTGTCTTTAAATTCCGCAATAAACTGTTGCTCATTTCCTACTTCCTGGGTCATCCACACTATTCCAAAACCCTGTTCTGAAAGGACTTTCTTTACTTTATAAGCCCAGTTTTCTTTACCTTTTTCCATTTCTAAAAGCATCATATCATAGGCTTGCCTGCTCAAACGGGACTGGGGTAGCTTCAAGATCTTCAACCAGTACTTAATACATTTCACAAATGTACTTATATACAAAGGGTATCTGCCCATTTCTCCATATAAAACGGTGTTGGATGAATGAATAGGTACTTGAAGGAAACGTTTCATAGCATACGTATGTACTTTTCCCTTCTGCAAATTTTCATGTAAGCCCCAAATTTCAGCTGGAGAGACAGGGAGGGAGAGAGAGAGACAGAGAGGAGAGAGGGAGAGAGAGAGAGAGAGTATGTTTGCGTATGTTTGTGTGTCTGTGTGTGTGCGTGCTTTTGTATGTACGTGTGCGCGCACATGCGTGTCCTTGTACATTTATAAGTGTAAATGCGCGTGATAACGTCTTTCAGTCAAAAAAAAAAAAGCAAAACCACTGTGAACATATTGTACATTAAACATATTGCAAACATGGAAATATTTAAGTAAGAATAGAAAGAGAGTAGTGACTAAGACCAGAGTTTGAGAGCGGTGACATAGAATGGACGACAGTGAATAGTGACAGAGAACAGAGAATACAGGCAGCAGAGACGAAGAATAGAGAACACAACAGACAGAAGTGACAGAAGACTAAGGGCACTGGCAGAATGCAGAGTGCAATGACGGTACAGAGACCTGCCAGTGACACAGTACAGAGACCAGTGACACAGTACAGAGAGCAGTGACACAGTACAGAGAGCAGTGTCACGGAACAGATGGCAGTGACAGATCACAGAGGGTATTAATGCAGTATAGAGATCATTGACACAGTACAGACAGCAGTGACAGTACACAAGCCATTGACTCAGTACAGGGGGAAGTGACACAGTACAGAGAGCAGTTACACAGTACAGAGAACAGAGACACAGTACAGAGAGCAGTGACACAGTACAGAGAGCAGTGACACAGTACAGAGGACAGTGACAGTATAGAGGGCAGTGACACAGTACACAGAGCAGCAGTGACACAGTACAGAGAGCAGTGACACAGTACAGAGAGCAGTGACACAGTACAGAGGGCAGTGACACAGTACAGAGGGCATTGACATAATACAGAGAGAGCAGTGACAGTACAGAGAGCAGTGACGTAATACAGAGAGCACTGACATAATACAGAGGGCAGTGACACAGTACTGAGAGCAGTGACACAGAACTGAGAGCATTGGCACAGTACAGAGAGCAGCGACATAATACAGAGAGCAGTGGACACAGTACAGAGAGCAGTGACATAATACAGAGAGCAGTGACACAGTACTGAGAGCGGTGACAGTACAGATAAAGGTGACGCAGTACACAGGGCAGTAACACTGTACAGAGGGCAATGACAGTGCACAGAGGGACAGTGACACAGTACAGAGTGGTGACAGAGTACAAAGAGCACAGAGGACAGAGAGCATTGACATAATACAGACGGCGTGACAGTGACACAGTACAGAGAGCAGTGATACAGTACAGAGGACAGTGACACAGTACAGAGGGCAGTGAATACAAAGAGCAGTGACACAGTACAGAGGGCAGTGACACCGTACTAAGAGCAGTGACACAGTATAGAGAGCATTGACACAGTACTGAGAGCAGTGAAACAGTACAGACAGTACTGAAACAGTACTGAGAACAGTGACATAAATACAGAGAGAGCAGTGACACAGTACAGAGAGCAGTGACATAGTACAGAGGACAGTGACAGTACATAGCGGGCAGTGACACAGTACAAAGAGCACAGTGACACAGTACTGAGAGCAGTGAAACAGTACAGAGGGCATTGACACAGTACTGAGAACAGTGACATAACACAGAGAGCAGTGACACAGTACTTGAGAGCAGTGACAGTACAGTGAGCAGTGACACAGCACAGAGGGCAGTGACACAGTACAGGTAGCAATGACAGAGCACAGAGGACAGTGACACAGTACAGAGTGGTGAAAGAGTACAAAGAGTAGTGGCAGAGTACAGACAGTATGGCAGGTGACAGAGAGCAATGACAGAGTACAGAGAGCATTGACACAGTACAGAGAGCAGTGACACAGTACAGAGAACAAACGACACAGTACAGAGAACAGTGACACAATACAGAAGGCAGTGACACAGTACTAAGAGAAGTGACACAGTACAGAGGGCAGTGAGGCAGTACAGTGAGCAGTGGCACAGTACAGAGAGCAATGACAGAGCACAGGAGGGGCAGTGACAGACTACAGAGCAGTGACAGAGTACAAAGAGCAGTGGCAGAGTACAGACAGTGTGACAGATGACAGAGAGCAATGACAGAGTACAGAGAGCAGTGACAAGGAGCAGTGATAAGAGTACAGATAGTAGTGACAGACAGCATTGACAAAGACCATCCAGCTGACCATGATGAGGCCTGCTCTGGCCGTGGCGTACTGTGTGATGACCACTCCAAACTGTTGGGTCCCCA
>JADBJO010004428.1:192500-198871 GCA_016801955.1 Conus betulinus | reverse complement strand
GGGAAAGGAAGGAAATGTAAGAAAAAGAAAAATGGCGGCGGGGTCGACGTGGCGGAGGTGAAGGATGTACTAATCTGGTTTGTGCTGTTGTGGGGATTCGCGATAACGCTTGTGAGTGCCTGCGAGATGACAGAAACAGCCTTCGGCCCTGGAGTCTGCAGCAAAACTGGCGGAATTGCGGAGAATCGCGATTCAGGCACGCTGACATTACTGACGTCACTGGCAACGACGGAAACAAATGTGACCGTAAAGATGAATGGAGGTGAACACACATACGTATCCCGGTGGCCCAGTAGCAGTATAGTGTGTTGTTTTTTACTCCGGATTTGTTTTCGCAAGAAGCATGGTGGACTCCGGCACCAGATTAGCTGAACTGGGAGTGGGCATGATGAGTGGAGGGCACTGCCAGACTGACAAAGTCAAGATGTTCGGACATTCAGTTCGGCAACAGCGTGACTCCCATGGCGATGTTGCTCCTGACGTTCAACCTAGTCTACCTACGTAGACGGCTGCTACTAAGTAACGACGTCGAGACCAACCCGGGCCCAGATACAAACGCAGGTCAGAACGTGAATATAAATGAGAAAATTGAACAAGAAAAACAGAAAGTTAGAACAGAAACTAGAAACGAAATTCGATAGTTTAGATACAAAGTTAGACACGAAGATGACACAATTATTCACAGCCATAACAACACTCACAGATTCATTCAAAGCACAGATAGACACTATGAATAAGATTGAACAGAAGCAGACAGATATGGCAGATACACTGAATAAACTAAGCAAGGACGTAGCAGTAAAAACAAACAGGACATACAAGCAAACAAAACGGGCGGTTAGACACATTGGGGCAACACAAGACCATATGTCACGAAGGCTGACCAAAATGGAAGAAGAGCTGGACAGGATCGAAAGTTATTCACGGAGGAACAATGTGAAGTTCTTCGGAATAAAGGAGGATATCACGGACAGTGGGAAAGAGAACTGCGAGGAGGTGATTAAAGAAATACTTGACCAACACATGACGGACGGACCGTGGGCGGACGACGCGATCGAACGTGCACATCGGTTGGGGAAACCCGATCCATCCTCACAGAGACCCAGACCCTTGATTGTGCGCTTTCTCAGGTGGGGGGATGCGATGAGGGTACTAAGGAACCACGAGGCGCGAGAGAAGTTGAAGAGGGAGGGAATAAGACTATATCACAGGACAGAACAAAAAGGCAAGCGGAACAGTTAAGAGATCTAAGATCACAAGGCAAGTCTGGTTATTTTGTGGGGGGGGAAAACTATATGTGAGGGAAGAATACAGGCCACGAACGGGATTGAAGGACAGTCAACAAGAACGATATGGACACACAGAAGAAGACAAGAGCAACACGGATATGAAAATACCTTCAAAAAACAGATGTGTATGAACGGCCAAGGGACACAGAGAGAAGAAGGAAGTGAAAGTGACTATGGTGCAAGTGGATTCAGAGGTTATGGTGATTGGATGATGGATGACGAGAGGACGTGAGGAATGGGAGGAAAGAGAGAGAGAGAGTGAACCAACGGTGTGAACAATCAAGGGAAAGTAAGCAAAAAAGTAAGCAAGAAGGGGAAGAATGGAGGAAAGAGAGAGAGAGAGACAGAAGAAGAGTGACGAATCAGGTATGGATGATGATAAAATGGAAAAAAAAGGAGAGGAAGGAGAGAATGAAGATGGGGAAGATGAAAGTGCAGAAGAAAAATGAAAGTGAAAGTGATTTCGATGCACTGCTAAGCAGAATAGACATATCAGTTGAAGAGAGAGAAAGAGGACTAGAGGAGGAACAAGAGAGTGACAGAGAAAAACAGTATGAAAGAGGAGTGAGAGGGGAAGAAGAGGGGAGAAAGGAGAGAGACTAACCAGTGCAAAAGGAAGAGAAAATGTAACAAAAAAATGAGAGAGAGAAAGAGGGTGTATCCGGCACAAGCAAGGCAGGGAAAACACCCACTAAAAAACACTACGAGGGCAATGTAGGTCAAAGTTCGGACACAGGTCACGAAAACACCAATAGCATGTGCATACAAGCAATGGTACACACATCGGGGGGTGAGCATGACAACAGCACGAACCAACTAGGCAGCATTTGGGGACACACAGAGGTCAGGGTCACACACGGACACGGCGGCGTGTGCGGCAGGCAAAGAGGACGAGGCACAGAAAATGACAACACCACGCACGCGACAAGAAGCACACACTAACACAGGGAAAGAACAGGAGGATGCTAGTTCAAAACACAAAGGCACAACGAAGGGAGTGGAAGATATGCATAAAAAAGACGATATAACACCCACATTAGGCAACAAATCAACAAACACAAGACAATTCACAATAGAAGAAACCATGCAAACACAAAGCATAATAGGCTCCAACAACGAAGAACGGAACAAAACGAACGGTGGGGGTAAAAAAAACTAAAACAAAACGGCAGGCTACAGGAAAACAACAATCAAAACCTCAAACAGGAAATACAAAACTAACAAACAAACAACCTGGTTACACACGTCTATCAGCGAACACACGTTCCCAAACAACAAGAAAGGACAAGAGAGAAGGGTCAGATAAAGAGGACAGCTGAGGGGCAGGCCAGGGTCACACACAACAGAAAAGGAAGGATAATGATACAGGACAGATTATGGAGAATGTGAGAAGAGTGAAAGGAAAATATAGGGGGAAAACGAAAACAAGAGTGAGAATGAGAGCATGAGGGAAACAAGAAAGCTATATTTTGGTTGCTGGAATGTCGAAGGTCTACTTGAAAAGCTAGCAGATCCAGACTTCTTAGAATATATCACGTCGTTCGACGTGTGTAGTCTAAGTGAAACATTTACATTAGAATCATTCGACTTTGAGATAAAATTTCAAGAATTTTTACACTCACACTGTCCAGCGGTAAAATTTACTAGAATGGGTAGACCTTCAGGGGGGGGGGGTTATCATGTTAATTAAAAAGGAATTGTCTGAATATGTACAGATGATAAACACTGATGTAAAAAATGTATTATGCATGAAAATACAAACAAATGATTTATTAAAGTGTGAAAAAGATATACTGTTTCTTGGCATTTATGTACATCCAGTGGATAGTCGTTTTTACTCTGATAAAGATTATTCATGTACTCTAGAACTAATAGAACAGTATATACTTATGCAAATAGAACAAGGAAATGATTGTTACTATATTATTGGAGGAGATTTCAATGCTCGTATAGGAGAATGGGGCTTGAATATCAATGATAACAATGATATTGCAAATGACCCAAGACGTATATTCACGAAAATCAAAGGACTTAAATATAAATGGTTTTGGCAAAAAAATTAATGGAAACTTTGCATAACATTTAATTTGACCCCTTTAAACGGACTTTGTACCGAGAACTTTGATTGTGGGATATACGTTTTTTTCGGAAAGGGGAAATAGTACAATTGACTATTATGTGTGTTCTATTGAATTGATTGAAAATGTAAGAAATTGTACTATTGATGAAAGAATTGAATCTCACCACATGCCTATCACTATGGAACTTCAGAGCACATTGCCAGACCCACAAGTAGATAAATCAAAAATAAGATAGCAAAGAAAATTAGATGGGATCCTACAAAACAACAGGAATATATTCAGGCTATTGAAACAGAAAGATCCAAGCAATTACTTGAACAGGATCACAGAAGAGATAAACATTGATGTAGATACAAGCATAGAGAAATTTAATACACTACTTAAGGAGGCAGGAAAAAAAAAACATGTATATAACTACAGGCGTGGGAAGAAACAATATAACATCAAAGGGGGGTGGTATGACAAGGAATGTAAAGACAAAAAGAAAGAAGCTAGACATGCACTCAGCAGACTGACACATACGAACAAGAGCAAAAACTTAACTCTATGAAGAAAGAAAAATGAGGCATATAATAACAAAAGAACAATATACCAAGAGACAATTAGAGAAAAGAAAAAAAAAAAAAAAAGTATAGAAAACAAACATATGACACACTCATACAAAACCAAAAGGATAGTCAGAGATTTTGGAACATTATAAGAAATACTAATAGAAGGAAGACTACACTACCATCAATAAACTATCACACAATGGAAGGAACACTTTGAAAGCGTCCTAAATCCTCAGATACCTGAAATACAAAAAACAAATATAGAGAGACTACAACAAAACGCAGAGGAAGATGAAGATGAAATACAAACACAAGAGCTAGATGAAGAGATAACCAACAACGAAGTAAGCCTAGCAATAAGAAAATTGAAAAAAGGGCAAATCACCTGGTATAGATGAAATACCACCCGAATTTTTAAGACAATAGAACAAAACATAACTCCATTCCTGACAAAATTATTTAATAAGTTATACCAAGATAGTTATTTCCCCAGGGAATGGACAAAATCTGTTATAGTACCTTTGTTCAAGAAAGGTAACAAACAAAACCCAGGAAATTACAGAGGAATATCCCTACTATGCATTATAAGTAAAATATTTACAGCCATAATAAACAGAAGATTATACAACTGGGCAGAGGAAGAAAATAAAAAGTAGAGAACAAGCAGGATTCAGAAAAAAAAATTACTCAACCATAGACCACATTTTCACACTTGTATCAATGATTAGTAACTGCCTGCATGGTAGAAGAAGATGTAAACTATATGTTGCTTTTATCGATTATCAAAAAGCGTTTGATACAGTAAACAGAGATGAATTATGGAAAATATTAAAGAAACACAAAATTTCGACTAAAATGCTAAATATGTTGAAAGGTATATATAGAACAGTACAAGCATGTGTGAGACATGGGACAGAATTAACAGAATTTTTTGACTGCCCACTCGGAGTGAAACAGGGATGCCTATTATCTCCCTTGATTTTCTCCTTACTAATAGCAGAAGTAGCTGAGACGGTAACAAGGAGAGGAAGACACATGGATATCAATTTTACCAGGAACTGAGGAATTATTCTTATATTGCTATTTGCGGATGATATATAGCACTAATATCACAGACACCAGCTGGACTACACAGAACCAAATAAAAAAACTGCAAGAAACTTCTGATCACATAGGGTTAACAGTGAATCTGCAAAAAACAAAAATCATGGTATTTAGAAAAGGAGGATACCTAGGCAAACTGGAAAAATGGTATTATAAAGGAAAAGAAATTGAAGTTGTTAACAGCTATAAATACCTAGGTTATACATTAACGACTAAACTTCTGTCGATATCTCACTCTCAGAATATGCAGGCAGAGCGAAAGGAAAGATGATAGAGATAATGAAAACTATGTATAGCTTAGGGCATATAGACATGAAAATCTATTTCAAACTTTTCGATTCACAGGTTAAACCATTACTTCTATATGCAGCAGAAGTATGGGGGGACTAATTAACTATTCAACAGCGGAAAATGTACACATTTACTCGCAAGCAAAAAATACCTAGGGGGGTAGGAATGAAAACACCAAACTATTTAGTATATGGAGAGTTAGGTAGATACCCGATATACATAGATAGTACAATAAAGACAATTAGATATTGGCTAAGACTGGTAAAAATGACACCGGATAGGATACCGAGGCAAGCATATGAGAGGGAAAAAAACAGAAGTAAACAAACCACAAAACTGGGCTCTAGGAATAAAAAGATGCTTAGACAGTTATGGATTTTCAGAAGTATGGAACCAATGAGGGGGCACGTAATGAACACATGTTCATTAATGAGTTAAAGCAAAGAATGATAGATTGTTTTAAACAAACATGGCATGACAAAATTACAAACAGCGAACGATTTAGACACATATTCGTTTAAAACCATACACCAAACGGAAGAATACTTACACATAATCACTATAGCAAAGTTCAGAAGAGCATTGACAAGAATGAGGCTAGGAATAAATGAATTGCATACTAACAAGAAGTATATAGACAATTTAGTTATCACAACATGCCCCTTCTGTCCAGTTGAAGAAACAGAAATACATTTCCTAACAATCTGTCCAAACTACAGACAATTAAGAGAGAAATACATATCTAAACATTTTAGAAACTTGAATACAATTAGACTAGAAAAATTTATTACAAAATGATAACATAGATATCACACGCGATATCGCAATGTATATTTTTTTTATGCACTCAAAACCAGAGAAAAAATCTATTCTAAGAAAATAACATACCAAGAGGACTGGCAATATTACCTAAACATATCATATGATTTGAGAAACGAAATGTTATCATGATACAGATGAGAATGGAAGACGGAACTGGAAGAAGAATGAAGAATTAGTGTAAAAAGTTTGAGGGGAAATGATAAACTATCGATGAAAGAGAGACTGGAACAATA
>JADBJO010004428.1:187500-190000 GCA_016801955.1 Conus betulinus | reverse complement strand
CACTGGCAACTAAAGACAGTTTGTGAAAATACTATATAAGTTGAAAATAAGATGGTACAGACCGAAACAAAAGGGAGGGGGGGGGGGGGGGGGGGGGGGGGGGGTTCAAAAAGAAACAAAACCAATGCACAACGTTTCGACTCGTAGAGTCTTTTTTTCAAGATTGTAAAATCGTTCGTGTAGGCTGGCATCTTCTGCAACAGTCTGTAGCTGTGGTACTGTCGGTCCGACTGTGGAGAGGGGTGTCTTCTTCATCTTACTGTGGCTGTGGCATCGTTTGTCTGATTGTGGACAGGGTGCCTTCTCCAACAAGGTAGATCACGCACAGTGTCTCTGATTGTGGAGCGGGGCCACTTCTTTAAAGAGACTGTTTGCTCATCACCAATCATCTGATTTCAAAGTTGTTTTGTCTTAACTGAAAAAAAAAAGGAATAAACATGCAGTTATTTTAGGAAAACGTGAACTATTCGTAGTGACAGCGCAGTGACAACGTCAGACCTTTGTCCACTGTGTTTGCAGATGTTCGCGTAATGAGAAAGCCATGTAAGCTTTTATTTTTCTTCTTAGGAGATACCAGGCAGAGAAAAAATAGTGGTGATATCCCGTAGGAGAGGAGGCATAGACAAATGCTGGTTGGATTGAGACTCAAAGTAGCAGAACAAACTGGTCGTGTTACAGAGTGTCTATCGAGAGAGTAAACTCTCTCTCTCTCTCTCTCTCTCTCTCTCTCTCTCTCTCTCTCAGAGACGCTTGCACTCTCTCTTTACACACAGTGACACACGTGATCTCTCTCTCTCTCTCTCTCTCTCACACACACACACACACACACACACACCTCACACATTTCACACACACACACACACACACACACACACACAACACCGCTTCTTTCAACAGTGTGAAACAACAATACTTCTTTTGAAAAAAAAAATTCCACCAGAACCTTACAAGCAGCCAGCCATTTCTTTCAAATCAGCTGAGCTGAAAGAAATACTCCTCCATTCAGACTGCAGAAATAAGCCTAGGGGAAACATAGGAAGACATACCCCGCAACGATAAAAAAAAAGGCTTGTGTGGCGTTGGCGTCGGAACGAAAAGGAACTACGAGAGAGAGAGAGAGAGAGAGAGAGAGAGAGAGAGAGAGAGAGAGAGAGAGAGAAGACGAAAGGAAGGATGAGGGTGAATTACATGAAGAATACACACAATAAGACGAAGAACAAGATCAAAGAAAAGAAGAAAGAAAGAAAGAAGGGTTGTCGCATGGCGCAGACCTGCTCAGCGAGTTGGGACTAACAAAAAAAAAAATGCACAAAAAGGGTACATAAGACTTGACAGAACAAAGGCACACACGAAGAAAATTTTTTTTAAAAAAAAAGGATGAAAGGTCAGACTACAATCCAACGCTTGTAACATGATCGGGCTGTTTCTGTCATGACGAGTTAAAAAAAAAAAAAAAAAAAAAAAACAGAAAGTAAACAAATAGTTAACAAACAGTTCGCCCTGTGCTCTTTCCAGTCACTATACACGATTGTGTTTAATACCTCGCAGTGGCATCGTTCTTTTAACATTTCATTTCACGATGACACCGTTCAGGATGTGGACGAAGAGGACGTGTCAAGGAAAGCGGGATCGAATGACGTTCAGTGAGAGAAAGTGAGATGGGAACGAGAGAGAAAAAAAAAAGAAAAGAAAAGAAAGAAAATAACAAAGACAATTGATTAAGCAATAGATCATAAAGGCTAACGTAAACAATTCAGTAATTGAATGGACGAGCAAATGAAAGAGCATAAGGGCAGGCAAGCCAAAATCAAGCAAAATAACAAAAGAAACAAAGCAAAAGTAATCAAGGAGAGAGAGAGAGAGAGAGAGAGAGAGAGAGAGAGAGAGAGTTAAAAAAAAAAAAAAGGAAACAACAAGAAACATAAATGTACAGAAATTAAACAGAGAAAAAAAAAAACTGGCAAACAAACAAAAAAACAAACTCTTGAAACACAAAGAACTAGAACGAAAAAAAAAAAAAAAAGAGAAAGAAATAATTAGAGTATAAATAATGAAAAGCAGCAAAGAAGCTCACCTAAGTTGTCAGTCTTTTCTTCTCCGAAAGCCGCTGTGAGCAGCACCTGGCTGAAACCTGACCACTGGCCTCACGATTTACCTAGCAGTGACAATGGAGCTCCGCACGTCCAGGACAAGTAGAAGAGGAAACATCTATAGCCTGTGTACAAGACTTTGACTAGCGTGCAAAGAAAAAAAAAAGGTCGGAAATCGGATACGAAAAACGTGAAGCAAAAAAAAAGGAGTTGAGATAGAGCAAGACAGAAGCAGTACAGAGAGAGTGGAGAGAGAGAGAGAGAGAGAGAGAGAGAGAGAGAGAGAGACAGACAGACAGACAGACAGACAGGCAGACAGACAGCTACAGAGAGAGAGATCAGAGACAGCTACAGAGAGAGAGGAGAAGGAGAGAGAAAGAGGGGGGGGGGGGGGGGGGGTAAAGGAGAAG
>JADBJO010004428.1:182500-185000 GCA_016801955.1 Conus betulinus | reverse complement strand
GGCGGCGTCCATGTTGTGATTGGCTGTAAACAACATGACTTGATCTGAGCGTAGTTTTATGCCTGCCCATCAGCAGGGCCATTCATTGGCCTATGATGCCACATATTTTCTCATGTTTAGGGCCAGGTGAACATCATCAGACCAGTGCTTCTTGCAGTGCAATTTTTTTTCATTTCTTTTTTCTTTTTTTCATTTTTTTTTTTTTTTTCTTTTTTTTTTTGTTGTGTGGATGGTTTTCATCACATTAGAAGATGCCCCAAACCACTTTTTTTTCCAAAACATTGCCTCACACGGCAAACAGATCGTGCTTTGCGTGTGTCATAAAACCCTTGTAAAAAAAAAATTCAGATGATAGTGCACAAACTAGACATTTTTTTTTTCATCTGTGGAAATCATATCGTAAAATCTAATGCCAGTTTCAAATGTTAAGTCGTTTTGGCAAAATAGTTTTATTTCAAAACGTCCTGTGGTAAGATTGGTTGGTCCTCTTTTACCAACCTGAATCGTTCATTTCTTCTATATTACCCCCACATATTATCCCTCAAACTCCACTAGTCTACCAGCCCAAACCCCTATTAACACCCCACTTACATTACTCCTTTTTTGACAGGAGTTTTGGAGGAGTGTGGGGTGGGGTGGGGGTGTGCGTGTATTTGTGTGTGTGTGTTTGGGGGGGGGGGGATGTAAGTGTGTGTGTGTATGTGGTTCAGGGGGGGGGGGGGGGGGGGGGGGGGGCGGGGGGCTCTATTGATACTCATGTCTCGGTTGGCTATACATAAACATCTGTCTTTAATTATCCTGAAATTATCATAACAAAATGAACACACTATAAAACAATGACCAACTAATCATCTCGAGTCCAGCATAGACTTTGCTGTTGTTGCTTTGGGAATTTCGGATTCCTGGCCTAAACTTCCAAAAACGCCGAGTATAATAACCATGTGGAGTTTTAAAAGACTGGCTTTCAATCATAGGACTGTCGGTTCAAATCCTGGCATCCTCTAAAAGGTGGACACAGGTTTTGTACTCCCAGGTCTTATAGAACAGGGAGTTCTTTACAATGAGAACAAAGAAATACTGTCTGTGTGTCTGTCTGTCCGTGGTCAAAATGTGTTCCACTCGCTCCAGACAAAACTGCTGGATCGATCTTTCTGAAAAGTTGTGCGTACGTTCATTATGGGTCACGGATGATGCCCGATATTTTATTTTACCTGAGTAGCCGTTACTAACGGCTATAAATGATTATTTTGCGACATATATATATTCTTTTCGTTGTACTGCTACTTACTGGGAGTACGTTTATATGCTTTGCATCTTGTTTTTTTTCCCCATTACCCAGGCCTCTATCAGTGCAGGCGTGCAGGTGAGAGGAGGCTGACCACGAATGTCAGATTGACCACTGTATGAATCACGGTTCTCCGGAGCAGAGCAGAGGTGTTGGAATCGTGGATGTCAGAATGAGACACGTATTCTTAATCTTGTGACGTTGCTAAGAACAAGTCTCCCGCGTCAAGTTCTCTGCACTGAAGCTCAGTACCGAGGCGCTATCGTGGCCACAAAAAATAAACAGACAACATGCATTTCAAATGTAGACCTTATCGTATTTTTATTATTTTCTTTTCTTTTCTTTTTTTGCCCCACTAAGCACTATTATCAATCTGCCATAATCACTACCGCCATATATATATATATTAACCTGCACTTGTTTTCCCCCACTACTTAATTGTTCAGCATATATATATATATATATATATATATACCATTCTACAAAACAAGCTACAAACCCCATTGTTTCACACCCCTCCCCCCCCCCCCCCCCCCCCCCCCCCCCCCCCCCCACTATTTTTCACTCTCTCCCCGTGATCCCCTCCTGGGTGGCCTCGTTTCCGTCCGGCGGCCATTTTGATCGTGAGGCGAACATGAGAAGATAAGCGGTTTCTCGTTCTTCGTTTTCACACTGTCCTAAATGTTATTTGTTTTCACCTGAAGAAGACCCAAGAGGTCGAAACGCATTGTGTCTTATCCCGTACTCTGTCTGTGTCCTTGGCGGTAACTAACCCCCCTCTCTTTCTAAGTCTTGTTTAATGTACGAATACATACACCGTTTCTCTCTCTCTCTCTCTCTCTCTCTCTCTCTCTCTCTCTCTCTCTCTCTCTCTCTCTCTCTCTCTCTGCAGAAACACAATTATTAATGTCACACGCATTTTGTTAACAACTGCTAATACAATGAACGGCGTGTGTGCTTGCTGCTATGTTTTTTCCCCCTTTTTTTTTCGAATGACAAATTGTTTCCAGCCTAGCATTCTTTATAACAATTTTTTTTTAAAAAAAAAGCAAAATCATACATTTTAATCAGCAGATTAGCTCAATCAACAGTGATGGGGGTGAAAGATGTTCTTTGGTCCTGCGTTCCGTTATCGCTTTTACGATGTAAAAACCTCTTTCCATCGAAGATCAAGGTCAGTTTGTGTGGGAGAGATCGATAATGCACTTGAAAGCA
>JADBJO010004428.1:165000-177500 GCA_016801955.1 Conus betulinus | reverse complement strand
ACAAAATAGACGGAGAATCACGCGTGTAGTCAAAAAAGATTGATCACATTTGGGGAAAGGAAAGAAATATAGAGGCAGAAAACATGGCACGTGTGGTACGTCTGGTACACACACACACACACACACACACACACACACACACACACACACACACACACACACACACATACATACACACACATATATATACACATACATACATACATGGAGAGTGTGGGTAGATATAATGATCCATATCATCCCCAGTGTTCAATACCGTATGCTGATGGGAGGTCCCACCCATATAGCGCTGCTTTTATCACAACTGCTGCCACCGCCTCTGCTGCTGCTGCTTCTGTTGTTGCTGATGCCGGTGATGATACCACCACTGTGACAACCAGCGCTACTGCTACTGCTGCAACTGAATAGCTGCCCCTTCAACCATTGCTGCATCTTCTGCTGCTGTTACTATTGCCACGTCTGGTACTATTAGCAGTATTACTTTCACTGCAACTGTCACGGATCGTACTGCGCTTGTTGCCACTATTTCTACCGTTGTAGTATTGCTGCTGCTGCTGCTGCTGCTGCTGCTGCTATTACAACTACTATTGCATCAGCTGCTGCCAGTACTACTACTGTCACGTCTTTTGTTGCTGCTACCACCACTACCATCACTATTCCTGCTGCCCCTTCACTCCTCCTCCTCCTCCTCCTCCTTCTCCTCCTCCTCTTCCTCCTAATCCTCCTCATCCTGCTCATAGTCTTCCTCCTCTTTCTTCTCCTCCTCTGCCTTTTCTTCTTCCTGCTTCTCGTCCTCCTCCTCTACCTCTTCCTCCTTCTTCTACTACTATCACGGACACTACTACTAGTAGTGCCAGGTTTAACAACAGTTACTGCTATGGGTCTGCTATTGCTGCTACAACGTCCACTACTGCTGCTGCTGTGGTTACTATTCCATCTACTTCAGCTATTACTATTACTGCTGCTGCTGCTGATACTACTATTACTGCTTCTACTACTTCTTCTGCTGCCCCTGTATCTGCTGTCACTGACTGCTCCTACTGCTGCTGCTCCTACGACTATTACTTCTCTCTTATTACAACCATAACTGCTGCTGCTACTTCTACTCGTACTTCTATTATTATTACTATAACTACTGCTGCTACTTCTACTCGTACTTCTATTATTACAACTATAACTACTGCTGCTACTTCTACTCGTACTCTATTATTATTATTACTATAACTACTGCTGCTGCTTCTAGTCATATTTCTATTATTACAACTATAACTACTGCTGCTGCTACTACTACGACTATTACTTCTCTTATTACAACTATAACTGCTGCTGCTACTTCTACTCGTACTTCTATTATTATTATTACAACTATATATACTGCTGCTACTTCTACTCGTACTTCTGTTATTACTACTATAACTACTGCTGCTGCTGCTGTTGCTGCTTCAGATTTAAAATTTAGAGGTATAAGGTGATGATTAAAAAAAAAAAAATGGTAGTGAGAGGGAGAAAGATATACAAAAAAGAAACGCGACACAAAGACGAACAGATTGTCAAAGGATAAGTAGAGAAGATAGCAAGACCACTGCACGACGATTCGAAGAACGCCCTGTGATTGGCCGGCCTGCGTCACGTGTTCTTTACCACCGTCACAGCATGTCGGTGCCCAAAGAGCCGGCTGCCATGCTCCAGAAGTGATGTTCGGCTTCTGCCAGAAACATGGTGGTCGCGAGGCATCAGTAGAGCACATATGATTTACACTTTCTTTGCCCATCTCAGTACTACTTCTCTGTTTTTTGTTGTGTGTTTGTTTGTTTGTTCGGGGGTTGAGAGGGAGGGGGTTTTTTTGTTTGTTTTGTTTTTTTTTTAAGAGAAGTGGAGGGAAACGATGGTTCGGTTTTTTTTTTTTATTCTGTTTTCTGTTGACAAGCGTAATACATCCACTTCGAACGATGAGTCACTCCACGCATGTGATCTGTTCGTTGCCAGTGATGACATTTATCTTGGTCGAAGGAACGTGTTAAGCGCATGGGCGAGACAGAGACAAAGAGAGAGAGAGAGAGAGAGAGAGAGAGAGAGAGAGAGAGAGGGAGGGAGGGAGGGAGGGTGGATGAACACGGGAAACCAGAGAGAGAGAAATATGACAGGCAGGAGCGGGATAGGGGTTTATTTGTGGGGGGTGGGGGTGGGGGGGTGAAGCAGGAGAGAGGGGGAAAAGTCAGATAAGGAAGAGGGACAGAAGGGTTATATTATCATTAACTAGGTAGTTCTACATAAGACCAAAACATAGCCGAGAAAGACACACCGCCTCGTGCACTCCAGAGACAGACCTAGATGGTCCGCATTTCACGTGTCTTTGACCACCGCCATCATGTGTCCAGCGCCACAGGCCAGGACTGCCCAGGTCTCAAAGTGGCGGTTTGCCTCCTTCATGATAGATGGTGGGCAGCCCGAGGCGGCAGAGCAGTAATGATCACTGCTGGTCCCTGCCGCCAAGACCACGGCCTGGAACCATTCTCAGACCACTGGCCATGTGTGTGACAACGTTCATCAGGCTTGCAGAGGTCCACCTCCTCCTGCACCCTGCCGTCCCTCCTCGAGAGCAGCGATAAACATAATGGCAATGGCTAAGAACAGGTGCCTGTAGCAACAGTCTTAGGACTATTTAGTTGGTCAAGACGCTGTGCCGTGATAATGTACAGTATGTTGGGACATTGTGAATGTGCACTGAGCAGCACATCAATTTTGGGCCAAAGCAGACAGGCGCGTATCAGTAGTAGGTACAAGGATTTGTGAAGAAATCATCACAAGGGTCAAAGTATCCTTTGAAAAGAGTTGCAACAGGTTTTGAGGAATACTTATTCGTAAGGCATTGAATGGAAAAGGCATGTTACACGAAGCTAGGAAACTTGCCAAAAGTCACCTGCTAAGGACAAAACATCACGTTTGAGCGCGTTCCAGGGCACACCTAGCTGATGCATGAAATTCTTTTTTTTTTTTTTTTTTTTCTGCATATGCAGCCTGATATTCCTGCGGACGCTGCCTGTATAGACAGGCAGTGGAGTTTTTTGTGTGTTTGACCGTTTTTTTATCCCGCCATTAAGGCAGCCATACATCTCCATCGTCGGGGAAGGTGCATGCTATGTGTAACGCGTCATCCATACCAATGGCCAAACTGGCCTTCTCTTCCGAAAGTTGGTGATGGGATTTTACATGCGTGCAAGATGTTGCGCGTGCGTTCACACACGGAACTTCTGTTATAGTATCATTCGAAGGACTGTATGGGGAATGGAGTCAGAACCAATGCTAACTCCGAGGAAAAAAAATCCCCCTGTACCGAAATTCGAACCCGCAACCCCAGGATCACGAGTCAGGCGCTCTACCAACTGAGCTATTCCGGCATGAAATGAATCGTTGTGAAGGTCCCACTGTGTCATTTTGGTCCCTTTATCCTATTCGCTGTCTGTTTGGAGTCAAGCCAATCAAGCAGCCATGGAGTGGATCTGTTACAAATCAAGCTGTTGCTCCGTGAGGCAGACGCCTTTTCTTCCCAATCGTTTGAATCCCATTCATTGCAGGTGTAATTACCTGTAGCCCTGAGGGGGTCTTTGCGGCTGACTGGACCGTGAAGAGCATGAAACGATTGGGTGAATTACATGTCCATCAGCGGGGCCATTCACTGGCTCACCAAGCCAATTTGTTCTCGTGATTAAACAGCGTGAGACTGGCGGCCCTTGCAACGCGCTTGTAACGTGTCGTTTTTGCCGTGAGACTGGCGGCCTTTGCAATGATCTTGTAACCTGTCGTTTTGCTGTTTGGGGATTTTCCTTACAAACACGTAGAAAAATGCCTGAAAGCGTGGTTTGCCAGCACGTTTTGCTCAAAAATTTGCCTTTTTTTTTTCCGTAGTTGCGAATTTTGAAAGCCAAGCGCCCATTTGAAAGCACGTTTTTTTACTTTTATTGTGCAAAAAATTAGGACTTTTTTCTTCCCCATAAGTCATTGAAGGTCTGACAAAACTTGCCATCATGTGCCATTGCCTAATTGTATGTTAAACACCAACCCCCCCCCCCCAGCCCCCATTTCTCACCCTTCCCCCATAATTTCGAAATGGTCTGTACAAAACTGCCCGTCCATGTTTACATTGCCTAATTGTATGTTAGAGTAAACCCTTCCCCCCCCCTCTGCCCTGCTACCCCCCCTTCAACTCATCATCTCTCAACCATCATTTTCTTCTCTTTTTTTCGTTTTTTTTTTTCTTTAATTTCTTCCGTTTGTATTTACCGCTGTACAATCCTATAGAGTAATTTTACATTTATGGAGAGTCTTAACCTACCAGATAAAAAGATTATAAATGAACCTCCCAGTCAGTCATTTCAGGCAACAAATCAGGTCACGTTGTCTGTCGTTAGTTTAATGACGAAGGCCTGTTGAACTTGGGCCGTAATTAAGTTGAGACTTCAAAAGGTAATCTAGAAACGTGCATTTTGAATGTAGATCATGCCTAACACTGACACGTATACACGCCTCTCTCTGTCTGTCTCACTCTCTGTCTCTGTCTCTCTCTCTCTCTCTCTCTCTCTCTCTCTCTCTCTTTGTCTTTCTCTCTCTCTCTCCCCCCCCCCCCCCTTTTTTTTTCTTCTCTGTCTCTCTCTCTCTCTCTTTCTCTCTCTCTCTCTCTCTCTCTCTCTCTCTTTTTCTTTCTCTCTCTCTCCATGCTCTAAACACACATCACCAACACCAACGACAACGAGGACAGCTCCGGACAAGATTCCAGCAGAACCTGATCCATCTAGGATACATAATCAATGGGATTGAAGAAAAAACATTCAGCTTGTGAAATCACCCCCGAATGGCCTCTAAAGAAACAAAGCAAGACACGGCACACAATGACAGCGGCCTGTGTCATGTTGAAACTGGAAAGAAAGAGGCACAGTATTCAGAGAGAGAGAGAGAGAGAGAGAGAGAGAGAGAGAGAGGCGAACGTGGTATACAAATGAGAAGGAGGAGGACTTCTTCTTCTTCTTCTTCTTCTTCTGCGTACGCAGGCTGATATTCCTGCGGACACTCCCTATATGGACAGAAGTATTAATCCCCATTTACCCAACAAAGGGTGTGGAGTTTGTGTGTATATGACCGTTTTATACCCCGCCATTAAGCAGCCATACTCTATCTTCGGGAAGGTGCATGCTATGTGTAACGTGTCATCCATACCAACGGCCAAAACTGGCCTTCTCTGCCGAAAGTTGGTGATGGGATTTTTACGTTGTGTGCAAGATGTTATGCGTGCGTTCACACACAGAACCTCGGTTTATAGTCTGATTCAAAGGACTGTATGGGAAAATGGAGTCAGAACCAATGTTAACTCCGAGGGAAAAATCCCCTGTGCCGAAATGGCCCGGCGGAGATTCTAACCGCAACCTTTGGATTACGAGTCCGGCGCTCTACCAACTGAGCTATTCCGGCCCAAAGGAGGAGGAGACAAATGCAACAACAACAAACAACAACAACAACAAAAAACAGAGGAAAATAAAGACGAACTTTGTAAGCAATAACTTGGCCGATATACCACTACAGAGCGGAAGAAGAAGGGTGCAGGAGAAACGAGAGAAATGTGAATAAGAGAAGAAGCAAAAAAAAAAAAAGCTGAAATGCAAAGAAGAACACGTAAAAAGAGGAAGAGAACTCGCAGCAAGGAGAAACAGAAGAACATGAACACTACTACATGTCGTTTATGGCTGAGCCAACATCGGTGGTCACAAAACGCTTAAGAAGATGAGGAGAGAGAAAAAAAAAAATCGAAAAGATAAATGAAATGAGGATTATCGAAAGTAAACCAGGAAGACATAAAGGAAGAGAATGTGTGCGCATCGAGATGAAACACAATGCAACAGTCGTGTTTAAAAACCCAGCCAATCAGGAAAGCCATATCAAGGCTGGAGAATTCAAATGAAGAAAGGGAAAGAAGTTAGAAAAGGAAATAAAATGGCAGGTTGAAAAAAAAAAATTAAAAAGCCGAAAGAAAGACAATCAGTGAAGGGAAGACAAATCAAAGAGAGAAAAAAGAAGATGATGGGCAAGACGAAAGACAATAGGACAGTCGATGAAGGGTATGTCGAGTGGACAGCAGTAATATGGAAGTAAGGGCCGAGAAGAAGAAGAAGAAGAAGAAGGCAGAAAAGAAACTAAACCGTAGAAGAAAGCACAGAACATAAATGAGAAGAATGAACCATAGAGAAAAGCGAGAGACAGTCAAGGGGTGAAGGAACTGAGGAGTTAATGTCATATGATAGTACAGTGTCTATAGCCCAGCCAACCACGAAGGCCAGATCAAAACTGAAGATGACAGAACGATAAGAGAATGAAGGAAAGTTTGAAAATGACAAAGAATAGGAAGAGAGTAAAAAAAAAGAAAAAGGAAAAAGAGACAGAAACAGAAGAAGGAGAAGAAGAACATCAACAAGAAGAAGGAGAAGCATAAGGACAGGAAAAAGAATTACTTCTGTAAAGTTAGAAAACACGAAGATGAAGACGGGGTATGTTTAAAAACAGAAACGCATCAGAAAGGCAGAATATGGAAAAAAAAAAAAAAGAATCACAAGAACTTTACAAATTCAAAGAAGAAGAAGATTAAGGAAGGAGAAACAATGTAAATAGAACATTAGAGAAGAAGTTAGGCCTAAACACATAAAGATTCAAAACGGAGTGACCGAGGGCGGAAAATGAAGCAAAAGTTGGAAAGAGAGGGGGTTAGTTACCCGCCAAGGACACAGACAAACAGAGTACAGGACGAGACACAGTGCATTTCGACCTCTTGGATCTTTTCAAACGAAAAAAAAAAAAAAAAACATTTAGGACTGTGACAAAAAGAACATGGAGACGAACAGGAGAAGCGAAGCTAAGTGGCTACCTGTTCTTCTTGACACTGTCCTAAATGTTATTTGTTTTTCGCCTGAAGAAGACCCAAGAGGTCGAAACGCATTGCGTCTAGTCCTGTACTCTGTTTGTCTATGTCCTTGGCGCGGTAACTAACCCCCCTCTCTTCCCAAAAATACACATCGCGGAGTAAAAGAAAACCAAAATCAGACAATGCGACATAAAAGAAGGTACAAGAAAGCCACCACATTTTTCCAATGAAATGGGGCATTGTGACCCAAACAATGTGAAAACTCTCGTTTCCCTCCTCTTCGGTTTCCGCTGCTGTAAGAAAACCACGTCATCTGATCTCTCTGCACATGGACAACGGGGTGAAGCGGTTGAGAGGAGGAGAGGAGTAGCAAAATGCTTTACCATCTCTCCCTCCCTCTCTCTCTCTCTCTCTCTCTCTCTCTCTCTCTCTCTCTCTCTCTCTTTGTCTCTGTCTCTCTAGCAACAACAACAAAAGTATTACTATACTTTTGAAGTAAGATTCCATCAGAATTCTGTCAAAGGCAGCCAGCCAGCCATCCACGTTTGAATCAGTGGTGATGACAAGCTTTTGCCTCGTCGAGCTGAAGAAAATGGCATCAAAGGGAAAAACAGCGAGACTTGGCCTATGACGGGAGAGAGGTGTGTTTTGTGCGGAAAGAATGGAGCGAGCCAGAACAGAGGAAATCAGACAGAAAAAAAAGACAAGAGAAGAGGAAGACAGAAAGTACGAAAGAAGCAAATGAAGCAGATTTGAGAGAGAGAGAAAAAACCGGCGAAAAAACAATTACGAGAAAGGGAAGAATAGAATGGACTTGGAATGATGATTTTTGAAAGAGGGAAAAAGGAAGGCGAAGAAGAAAGGAGGAAATGTGTTGTGTGTGTGTGTGTGCGTGTGTGTGTGTGTGTGTGTGTGTGTGTGTGTGTGTGTGTGTGTGTGTGTGTGTGTGTGTGTGTTGATTTAATCAATGAGAAGAAAGGATATAAGCAACAAAAAAGAATTAGGAGGGACACTGAGTTGATTGCTTTGACAATTGTTAAATAAAGAAAAAGTTTTAAAAAATCATAAGGGGCAGATATAGCGTCTCTCTCTCTCTCTCTCTCTCTCTCTCTCTCTCTCTCTCTCTCTCTCTCTCTCTGAGAGCAGCAAAGAAAGCTACCAGAAACGCTGACAACCCATCAGCTGTCCGTTGGCAATGACTTGAACTCAGATCTGTTAAACTGAACATCATCAGCCATTTTCGTTCAGTAAGCAAGTACCCTGATGTCATGTGTGATCCTTCTGTACTAGAGCAGACAACAGTCCACGGATGATGGTGTCTAACAGGTTTCTTTGTAGTGCACAAGAATTAGAAACGCCTTTTGAGCAGTTTCCATAAAATTCTCTCTAAAAGCTGAAGATTCATCATTAGATTTCTTAACATAATTTCAAACTGCCATCTTCTGTGACAGACCACGGTGCTGGTACTGACGGTCTGATTGTAGAGAGAGTATCTGCATTAAGAACTGTGGTTCTGGCATTGTTTTCCTACCAGTGGAGAGGGTATCGTCTTTAGCAGAATTCTCTCTCTCTCTCTCTCTCTCTCTCTCTCTCTCTCTCTCTCTCTCTCTCTCTCTCTCTCCCTCTTTCAGATACGAGTGCAGGCTTATTCTCACAATGTCACACACACACACACACACACACACACACACACACACACACACACACACACACACACACACACACACACCACGGCTCTACTCTCAATAGTATGGAACAACACAATTTTTTTTTTTTTTTTTTTTTTTTTAATTGCCAACAGAACTCTTTAAAACCACTAGCCAAATCTTTCTAATCAGCTGTGCTGGAAACAAAAATCCTTCATTTGTTCAAACTGCAGTCGTAAACCAGATTGGAAGCATTGGAAGGAATAACCCACAACGAGAGAGAGATTGGGATGGTGTTGGCGTTGCAAAGAATTGGAGTAGGAACGAGAGGAGAAGACAAAAAAAAAGAGCAGAAGATACAAGAAGAGTAAGCACGAGAAGACTAAGATCTAGACAAAAGAAAAGAAGAAAAAAAAAAAAGGACATTTCGCACAGTGCTGACCTCCTAGGAGGATAGAACGTAACAAATACACAGAAAGGGCAAATAAGACATGACAGGACAAAGGAAAAACAAATTCCAAAAAAGAGGAGGAAAGGTCAGACTACAATCCAACGCTTGTTGCACAAACGGACTGTTGTCATCACGAGGAGCAAGAAAGCAGAAAGGAACAGGATGCAAAGCGTATAAACGTACTACCAGTTTATCTTGAATACGCGTAAGATATTCCATAAAGAGAAAAAAAACCGTTTTGGGCCGTTATAGAATGTTAGTAACGAAGGCTATTCTGGTAACATCGGCCATCATCTGTGACCCATAATGAAAAACTAAACCGTTTTCAGAAAGATCGGCCAAATACTGTCTGAGATGTTCCATAAAGAAGAAACCCCCCGTTATTCCGTTATAGCCGTTAGTAACGGCTTGCAAAGGGGTAGAGGATGGAATGATGCTAAACGGAGAATGCGAGACTGTGAGAACAAAGAAAACACGTTTTCAAAGACATCGAGCAATGGCGTAAAAGGGGGGGGGTGGGGGGGGGGGGGGGGGAAAGCAATTCAGGTTTGATTAAACAGAAGAACGAATAAAAGAAATGTGAAATCGGGCAAATCCTGAAGGAAACAAGATAAAGCAATTGAGAACAGGGGAGACACAGAGAGACACAGAGAGAGAGAGAGAGAGAGAGAGAGAGAGAGAGAGAGAGAGAGAGAGAGAGAGAGCAAAATCAAAGAAGGAAACTTAAAGAAACAAAAAGGCAAACAAACTACACATATACATACACACACAACATGCACGTACGCACGCACGCACGCATGCACACACACGTACGTACATACGTACGTACGTACACACACACACACACACACAACACACACACACACACACCCGTGCCGTGCCGTGCTTCATGATCATGTACAGGATAGTGGAAGACAGAAAGAAAAGATAGACCGGCAAAACTGCAGAACAGGCAGAGGAACTTATTCAGAGATGCAGACCTTGGCAGACAATTCACAAAACTGAAGAAATCTAAAAGGATCTGGTGTAGAACTAAACTCTTCAGGGAGTTAGGTCAGAAGAGGAGAAAAAAGCAGGAAGAAAAAATATAAACGTGTCATTGAAGAAATAAACTATACATACTATAGAAGAAACACACATTATAAATATTTCAGAACAAAAGGTATAAGTCAGTTGCATAAAATCAGTGATTAACAGACATGTGACAGAATGATGTTGATGAAAGAGGGGAAAAGGTGTCCCTGGTTGACGCGAGCTAATGTACTGGAGTTCCATGTAGCTCTGTCAGCAGAAGATCACATACACGTGCTAAACAGATTCAGTAGTCCCTTCCAATGTTCAGTGAGGTGTAGAAAAACGCAAATACCTAGCATACTTCAGATTCTACAGAGAAGACTTCAGATTCTACAGAGAAGAGATGGTCAATACATGGACAACAGATAGGCAATGTACAGCACTGTCTGTTAAAATGCAGTGCTAAACAGTTGACAGCAACAACGACCTTGCTGGATGTGCTTGAGGACATGCGCCTGCAGGAACGATCTGACTACTACTTAGACATGGGACAAAACGATTATGCTGTATAAGACATTGTATGTGATGAGCACTTTGTCAAATTGTAAGCAGGAGGATGCAGATCAGAAGCTCATGAGAACACTGTCAGACAACATAGTTTCAGGCGAAAACATCCTATTCACCACGTGCAACAAATTCAAAGCCTGTTTCTAAGCTGTTGAGCGAAAAGACATGTCACACAAGGAAAAAACAAATAACGCCATTTGCAAAACAGCGCGTGTGAGCACCTTACAAGGCACGTCCGCCTGGCGCACGGAATAACTCGTCATTACGTTTCCACTGCGTCATCTTGGTCCCTTTTTCAATTGGCCATCTGTCTGGAGTCAGGCTGGTCACGTGGCCCTAGAATGGATCAGCCGGAAATGAAACGTTTACCACTGTAAGATTTTGAAGCAGGTCTTTTTCGTCAGGTCTACCACTTTAAGACTTTGAAGCAGATCTTTTTTGTCAGTTAATTTTATGCATAGAACGGGTAGTTACATGCAGCCTTGATAGCTAGATGCAATACCTTAGTAGAGCGTCTGCGGTTGACTGTACTGTGAATCATATGACTCGATCTGGGTGTAGATGATTGTTGGGGTCATTCACTTGCTCACACTACCGCTGTTTTCTCATGTGTAGGGCAAGCCGAACGTCATCCGACCAGCGCTTTTGAATGCACTCGTGTCGTTTTGCCATAGCTGGCATACGCCCAATTAAAAAGATCAGAGATTGCCTCCCATGGGAAACTGCAAATGCTGCGAGTTTGTCGCAAGACTCCTAACTAAAAACACATTTTAATTGACAGGTTTGTTGCTATGGAAATCATTGATAATGCCTTGGTAGTTTCCGATATTAAGTCGACTGGAAAAATTGTTTTATTTTAGAACATCATGTTGGAAAATTGGTTCGTCTTCTTTGACAAGGTCTGAACGCTCATTACTTTTGAATATTAATCCTTCCAAATCTCCCTCATCAACCCCCCCCCCCCCCCCCCCCCCCCCCCCCCCCCCCCCCCCCCCCCCCCCCCCCCCAGCATCCCATCTCCATTCTGTCTATTTGAGTCTCTTTTTCTATGGACACTCATTCGTTCACTGGCTAAGCAAAACGTTTACTCTTATTCAGAATATGAAGCTGTCGAGGCAAAAGTTCGGACTATAACTAAATGAACAAACGAATCATGTCAGCTATAGACTTTACTGGTGTTATGTTGGGAATCAGAAGTTCCCAGCCTTCGTTCCAAGGTTTCTAGGTTGGTTGCAATAACTACTAGGAGTCATAGAAGTCAGGCGTTCACTCACAGGGCTGTCGGTTCAAGTCCTGGCGGTGTGCCCGGATTTTCTCCTTCACCCACGCCAACATATTATGTGAAGGCTAACTGTTAAGTCATCGTGCATCAATGCTTTCGGAGTCACGACTAATCGGATCATGGCTGTCTGGGGCACAGGTGTTGGACTCGCAGATGTCAGAATGTACCGCCTGTCTTTAATCTTGTGCTGTCGCTACGAACGACTCTTGTATCACATTGTCTGCAGTCAAGCTTAGTATCAAGGCACTACGGAGACTACAAACAAAAAATCCAGAAACATGGATTTTAAACGTAGTCCTTGTTTAATATACTGCCTCTCTCTCTCTCTCTCTCTCTCTCTCTCTCTCTCTGCAAAAGCACAGGAATTAATGTTGAAATTTAACTGATCATGAACGTAGATTTGAACAAGAACAAGAAGTGCAAGAAGAAGAACGGCATATACGCACGCTTGTATGTTTTTTTTTTTCTTTCCTTTTTTTCGAACGACAAATTGATGGTCTCCTGTCTGGTATTTTTCATAACCGCAATAGTGTACATATTGCTTAAAGCATGATTAGAATTATTATAAATCAACAGACTGGCTGAATCAACAGTTATGGGACTGGAAGAAGTACTTTTTGCATTTCGTCATCACCC
>JADBJO010004428.1:135000-155000 GCA_016801955.1 Conus betulinus | reverse complement strand
ACTTCGGCTGCTGCTGCCGTAGTATTGCTGCTGCCGCTGTTACAACCACTACTTCGTCTGCTGCTGCTGCTGCTGTAGTATTGCTGCTGCAGCTATTACAACAACTATTGCGTCTGCTGCTGCCACTACTAGTTCTGTTACGTCCGTTTCTGCTGATACCACCACTGCCGCTGCTTACTCTTCTGTAACAACTGCTGTTTCTTCTCCTCCTACATCCCCTCCTCGTCCACCACCTCCTCCTCCCCCTACTCTTCCTCTTCCTTCTCCCCTTCTCCTCCTAGACCTCTTCCTCTTCCTCCCAATAACAACTACTACCGACAAACGGCTAATACTACCGCTGCTGTTGTTGTTGCTGCAGCAGCTGCTGTGCGTATGTTTGTTGCTGCTGCTGCTAGTGTCACTATTCCATCTATTTCCACTGCTATTATTACTGCTGTTACTGCTGCTGCTGCTGTTGCTGCTGCTGCTGCTGCTGCTGCTGCTGCTGCTTATACTACTACTTGTACTCCTCCTCCTCCTCCTCTCCCTCCTCCTCCTCCTCCTCCTCCTCCTCCTCCTGCTGCTACTACTACTACTACTGCTGCTGCTGCTGCTATTGCTGCTGCTACTACTACTATGACAAACCACTACTACTGCAACTACTACAACTACTACTGTTGCTACTGCTGCTGCTACTGCTGCTACTACTACGACTGCTTCTAGTACTATTACTACTACTAGTGCTGGTACTAGTACTAGTACTAGTACTACTACTACTACTACTACTACTACTACTACTACTACTACTACTACTACTACTATTACTGCTGCTGCTGCTGTTGCTGCTGCTGTTTCAGATAGAGTTAAAGTTTAGAGGTATGAGGTGAATAACACAAGTGGTAGAAGAAAAAAATATGTACAAAAAGGAACTAACAGAGATCCAATTCTAAATGTAATTAACAGCGAGCCGCCAAGAAAACGTAGACAAACGAATCACAAGACAAAAACACAACGCGTTTCAATCTCTTAGGTCTTCTTCAGGCAAGTTACAAAACACTGAGGACAACGAAAATGAACGAGCAATCACTTATCTTCATTCACCTCAGCGCAAGATGGGCGTTGAATGAAAACGAGGCTGTCAAGAAGGAGACAATGTGCAAGTCCAGGTAGTAATAATGATGATAGTTACTTTACTGATAGGATAATGGTAATGGTAATGATGGTGGTCAAATTATACAGACTAAAGACAGAAAGAGAAGACACTTAAGCCTCCCTCACATAAAGGAAGACCAACGCCCGGTGGCTGTCGGCCTGCGTCACGTGTTCTTTACCACCGTCATTATGGGTCAGTGCCCCAGGAGCTGCCTGCAAGCTCAACAGGTGGTTGTTGGCGTCTGCAAGAAGGATGGTAGACGTTAGGCAATTTTTTTCTTCTTCTGCAGACGCAGGCTGGTACTCCTGCGGACACTCCCTGTATAGACAGGCAAGGATTAATCCCATCTACCCAACAAAGGGAGTGGAGTTTTGTGTGTACGGCCGGGTTTTTTTTTTTATCCCGCCATTAAGGCAGCCATTCTCCAACTTCAGGGAAGTCAGGCAATAGTAGTGCACTTTATTACCCTGTCCCCTACCGGCCTCTGTTTTTTTCTGATTTTTTTGGGATCCCGCCATTAAGGCAAGCCATTCTCCAACTGGGTCGGCCTGGGTTCAGGGAAGTTCAGGCAATAGTAGTGCACTAATTATTACCCTGTCCCTACCTTCCTCTGTTTTTTTTCTGCTGGGCTTGTTTTTATCTGTGTTGGAGGTTTGAGAAGGGGGGGGGGCTTATCTTTTTTTTTCAAAAAGGCCATAGCCCCTTAGAAGGGGGTACATTAATAACAAACCGCGCAAATTCATTAATATAGATTCATTGAACAAGCTTAACACAACATTTACTGTCTTAACGCATCATTTCGCATTCTGAATGCTTTATACAAATACAGAGAGAATTGTTTAATAGTTTTTTCATTCGATGATGCCATTAACATAATAAGTTTTAAAGAAACAAGGGATTTCTTAGGTATTTAGGTGCAATCAATTGCTGTCGAACAGTTCGTAGTTCTGGGCAAGACAGACAGAAAAGTGAACTTCATTTTCATCACCTTCATGACAGAGCGGACAAGTAAAATTACAATCATTCATTCAAGGCCTGTAACGGTTAGAATGCACACAAATATCCGATACACCAAATCTGAATTTTGTCACAATACATTTGATATGTCTGTTAATCTGCATAGACAAATACTTTGGAATACAATGTGCAGGGTTTAATAATCTGTAGATATCAAATCTGTGTGACTGTCTTCAACATGCGAATTCCATCTCTGCCAGCTACAATCGATTAATCTTTGCCGAAACATACGCAGAAAACTATTTATGTCATCTACACCCTGATTCTCCCACACAAAGCCAAAACCAAATTCGTACAGTTTCAATCTTACTTTAGAGGCCCAATTGCTCTTACCCCTAGCATCTAGCTGTACTAACATTTTATATGCTTTATGAGGTAATCTATCAGGTGCCATTCGAGTTATTTTTAGCCAGTAACAAATGCATCTTACTACTACAGATAGTAAATGAATGGGATATCTATTAGTCTCCCCATAAACCAAGTCATTGGGTGTTTGTATTGAAACACCGAGAAACTTTTTCAATGCGTACAAATGAATCTTTTCAATTTGCACAGAAACAGTATCGAGACCCCATAACTCAGCTCCGTATAGCACCATTGGCTGAATTTGAGAATTGAACAACTTTAAAAAAATGGGAGAGACTCATTATTGATTGAGCATACGCAGTTTCTTCAGAATACAAAGTAAACAATGTTTAGCTCTGCTTACAAGATCTCTGCAAGCAAAACTGAAACTTAAACGTGTTGAAAAAATATATACCCAGATACTTATAAACATTCACCACAGGCATAGTTATTCCGTTGTACGTCCATTTTTCTCTTGCAGCAAGATGTCCACCTTTTCTAAACACTATAATATTACTTTTTGCCATGTTTACCTTCAACTGGAGTGATGCAGAAGCTCTTTCTAAACTGTTTAATTGATTTTGGAGACCAACTATGTTTTTGACATCAAGACAACGTCATCAGCTAAGAGAAGAATAAAAAAATCTCCAAAGCATCATTTACAAAGTGAGCGCCGTGCCTACCATTATTTATTACTTCTAAAGTTAATTCATTAATAAACATGGAGAAAAGAACAGGGCTACAGACATCTCCTTGTTTTAACTCCCAAGGTACAGTTTATGTAATCTGTCAGAGATGATCCGGATCTCACCCTGGCCTTCACAGAATCATACATGCTCAAAAAATACATTTATATAACTTACCTCGGATTCCATGTTTAATCAAAATTGGCCATAATACACTTCTATTGACAGAATCAAATGCTTTTTCAAAATCAATGAAAGCTACATATAATTTTCGATTTAAACAAAACTGCTTTTGAATAAAGGCCATCAAAGTAAACATGTGATCTATAGTCGAATAATTCCGTTTAAATCCGGCTTGATATTCGCCCGTAATATATATTTTCTTCGACCCATTCTTGAAGTCGTCTATTAATGATAGCACTATATAACTTACTTCCAATGTTGCACAGCGAGATTCCTCTGTAGTTGTTTGGGTTGTTAACATCACCTTTTTTATATAATGGGAGAACAATAGACTCGGTCCAACTTTCAGGAAACACACCCTTGTCAAATAGAGCATTAAAAAATAATACTAAAAAGTTAATCACCAAATTGGATTTGCATGCAGTCTTTATCATTTCGCTGATAATCCCATCAGGACCCGCGGCTTTACGATTTCTAAGTTTACTTAAGGCCAAAATAATCTCTTCTTTCGATATGGGACGATTTAAATTATCGTAATTGTCATCATCTTCATCACTCTCACCTCCCTGCCTAACACTGTTGTCAATGCCATCATTTCTTTCAAGCAATTTCTAAAGTGATGAAACCAATTATCAAGGCTAATATCATTTTGGGGCTGGATTCTTTTTTTCTGAATTTTGCGCATTGTCTCCCAAAACCCCTTTTGGCTATTAATAGAGGCAACTAATTTATCTAACATAATTTCATTGAATGCTTTCTGTTTTTTTTTTCAAAAGATGTTTATAGTCGCGTCTGGCATTAGAATATTCAACATGATCAGGTACAGATAAAGTGCGACGATATTTGGTTAAACAATTTACGTGCATTTCTTTTACTTAACAGACATTCCTTATCGTACCAATCATCGCCAGCTTCTCTTGCATTTACCTTAATCTGTTTCTTCATACATTCAGCAGCAGCTTTTATAGAACTGTTGAAAACATGTAAAGATTCATTAATATTAACCTCAATAAGACTAATTGCCAAGTGCATTTTCTCCTGAAAATCTATCGATTCCACTGTATTACAGAACAAATCAACATAATCTTCATTCCAAACATACTTCTCAACCAGATTGATAACATCATGTTCTTTTGGATTGTCCGTGGTTTTGGTGTATAAAATTAGTACGCAGCACCAAAGGCATGTGGTCAGATTCAACACGTTCACCTACACATAACTTACAATCAGCAAGAAATGTAGCAAACATATCACACGACATCATAAAAAATCATTCACACTGCTGCCACTCTCAGATATGTAAGTGTAGCAACCTCTCTGAGGTCGCCCTGACACAAACCATTTAAAATGCACAAATCCAAAGCAGTGCACATATTTAGCAGCATCTTACCATAGTTATTTAACACATTATCTTCTGAATTTCTGCCCTCAGTTAATGGACCACTCAGGCATTGATTTTCAAAAGGAGAGACAGTTTCTTCTAAATGTTGAGAAATCGAATTCGAAGTACGACCATTCATATCACCGCTTAACAATACATAAACATCACCAAGAGAGAGCAAGCAGTCACATATAAAGTCTTCAAGTAAAGCAATACCATTGTCAAAATCAGTGAAACGGTAGTAAGGTGAACCTTCAGGCGGTACATATGCACACACATACAAGACGTTTTTTTTATTGTACCCAAAATAGATTTATCAATAACAAAAGCGCAAAAAGATGTCAGACTTAATTTCCAGTGGCTTTACAAATGAACAAAATTCTTTCTTAACAAGACATAGTAAGCCCCCAGATCGCCTTCCACGAGTAGTGATTTTTACGGCTGATTTACAAATCTTTTCATAACCAGCAAACACAGATGAGATGATGGAAATCTTCCATAAAGGTTTCAGCGAGGCATACAAAATCAAAAGAACTAACAAATGAAACAAAATCTTTGTCACATAGTTTGGATGATAAACCGTTCACATTCCAGTAAAGAAAAGAGAAGTCATTTGACCTATTTACAGAAGGAAAAATTGGCACATTATTATCAACAACATCCGGTGACACAGTACACCCATCCTCGGAAAACAAGTTAGACGGGTTTTGCAACACAGATACAGCAACATCCAAAACATTAGTTACATTTTCCACCCGGTCAACGGCTAAAACTGAACTCAGAACACACCGCGTTGTTATCTGTATCATGTATAGCACGTGCTGAGAGCGTGTCAACGGCACTGCACTGTGACAACAAGGACGGTGCCCGTCTCAAAATGTGTTCCTTTACTGATACAATAAGATTCCCCGGATAAACTGTGGGCCGGCCGTCACCCTATCTTAATTCTACCAGTCTATCAGCACGGTCCACGGTAAATTTCTTTCCATCGATGAGAAGATGGTTGAACACCATTGAAGCTCTCTTACCCTCTCCCCTGGCTCTTTTCAGATGTGGTGTCAACCGTCTCCTCACCTCTCTCACTTGAGCAGAGAAGTCCTCACCCACGAAAACATTTGTCCCTCGGAGCTTGCCCTTCGCTTTCAGCACAGATGTCTTCTGTTTTTATAAAAGACACACCTGGCGATAACCGGCGAGTCATGCTTGGAATTGATACGGTGCACCCTATCAAACTATATGTCATCAGACAGTTCTAACTTGTTTCTAATTAGGTCCTTCACCGTACCTTCACAGTCTGCTGGAGTCTCGTTGTCCTTCCGAGGCAGGCCGTAAAAGATGAGGTTGTTTCGTTTGGACCGTCCCTCAAGGTCATCCGTCTTCATCTCCAAGACGTCCAACCTCCTCGTCAGGTCCTCGTTCTTCCTCTGCAAGTCCTCGTTCTGCTGACGCAGACCCCGTAACTTCGCCTCGGAGTGCCCTCAGCTCCTCCTGCATGGCCCGTACTCCTCTTGCAAGACATGAAGATCTTCCTTCACCTCTGCGAAACGAGTGTCCATCCTCGAGCCCATGTCCTGTATCATGCCAACAACGTCAGACAGAGTGGGTTCGTTCACTGCTTCACTGGGAACTCTGCCTGAGGGGTTGTCTGCACGATCCATACTGGCTCTGGATCCGCCTGATTTCAGCCGTGTCTGCCTCGAGCTGTCCTTGCCCTGCGAAGTGTTAGGCCCCGGGTTGCTCTCCACATCGCCGCAGCGGAGTAAAAGACTCCCCCAGAAGAGGTACGAGAGGAGCAAACCTAGAGCGACACCGTCACTCCTACGTCTCAGTTTGACAATGGCGACACAAAGATTCTTCTTGGTTCTTGCCCGCTTCGACATGAAGGCCTGTATATCCCATAGAATCGGCCACAACAGGCCCTAAAAACAGTTGCCGCCGATGGCATGGTCAGTTACGAAGCCTCTGGTACAGTTTTGGTAAGTAACTCGCTCTGAATAAAAAATCGCGGCCTCACACGGCGATACTTACGTCACGCCCCCCCGAGAGAGAGAGAGAGAGAGAGAGAGAGAGAGAGAGAGAGAGAGAGAGACAGACAGACAGACAGACAGACAGACAGACAGAGACAGAGAGAGAGAGGAATGGGAAAGGGGTGTGTTTTGTGTGTGTCGGGGGAGGAGTAGGGCGGGGGAAGAAGGAAAGGGGAGCGGATGAAGACACAAAGAGAAAGTTTGAAAGGCAGGTTTGGGATAGGGCTGTGTTTTTTGTCTTCATGGAGAAGGGGGAGTGAGGGGTTAGGGGGAATCCAAAATGATCAAGAGGAAGACAGAAGCTTGATATTACTACGTGCTAGGTAACTCTAAACAAGACTAAAAAAAATGAGCGAGAAAGAGAAAGAGAGATGAAGTTAAAGAGAGAGAAACACCACCTCGGGTGCTCAGGGACACTGGCTCGAATGACGGTCAGCACATAATCACGTGTCTTTGACCACCGCCATCATGTGTCCAGCGCCACAGGCCAGGACTGCCCAGGTCTCAAAGTGGCGGTTTGCCTCCTTCATGATAGATGGTGGGCAGCCCGGGGCGGCAGAGCAGTAATGATCACTGCTGGTCCCTGCCGCCAAGACCACAGCCTGGAACTATCCTCAGACCACTGGCCATGTGTATGACACCGTTCATCAGGCTGGCAGAGGTCCCCCTCCTCCTCCTCCTCCTCCTCCTCCTCCTCCTCCCCAAGGATCCTGCCCTCTCCTTCCCCCCCCCCCCCCCACCCTGCCCCATCCCACCTTCCCCGCCCAGCTATATTCTGGCCGCACCGTTTTTTTTTATCATGCTTTACACCGAATTTTAGATCTGTCTGCACAATTGAAAGAACAATATTGATAGTAATTATAATCTGTAAAGATGCGTTCAAGCTTTCAACTAGGTTTTTTTTTGTCTTAACAAAAAGGTCGAACAGTTGATAAAAGCAACACACACAAGCTATAAACTGAATGATGATAATGTGTGTTTCGAAAAAGAAAAAAAAAAAGAAAGACAGACAGAAAGAATAGAGAAATGCGTGCATCGCGGAAGAAACGAACTTTGAAAAAAAAAAATCACCATCACCACCACAACAATAACAAGAACAAGTTGATAGAAAATGACAACTACTTCTACCGCTACTGCTGTCACTACTACTACTGCTGCTACTACTACTACTACTACTAATTCAAATAATGATAATATCGATAAAAATAATGATGATGATGACGATGATGATAATAATGATAATGATGATAATAATGATAACAATAATAAGATGATGATTATGATGAAAATAATCATGACAATGCTGCTGATGATAATCATAACCATCATCATCATTATCATCACCACGATGGCAGTGTGTATATGGAGAGATAGTTAGATAGATATATAGATAACAGTACATACGAACTTTGATTTGAGTTTAAGATCCGTTTGGAAAAAGTGCCTGAATAACAGAAGAAACAGCGTCAGCAGTAGCAATAATGAAGAGAAGAGAGAGAGAGAGAGAGAGAGAGAGAGAGAGAGGAGAGAGAGAGAGAGCAAGCAAAATAAAGAAATTTCTTCTTTAAAAAATGTACCTACCAGTAAGAAAGTGCAGTAGCCGCAATAGCAAGAAGAAGACAGAGGACGAGGAGAATGTGAAAAAAGGCAAAGAAAGAGAAGAAGCCACATGATAACACTATTTGTAATGAAATAACGTAATAGTGATGATGACGATGACCATAATAGCAATTCCAACAAGAGGATCCACTTAGCAGCCTAGTGATCAAGATAGTGACTATGATTACAACAGCACCAATGATAACAGTACCATCTCGTCAACAACTCCAGACGTTGTAGTCGGTGTCCTCAAGATGGGTGAGAATCACTAAGAATCGACAGAGCACAAATTATCGCCCCTGCTCGTGGCTGCCAAAATGTCCGGAGGCAAGGCCCTCTCTACCACTCGTGTGTGATGCCGACCATTTTGGTCGTCCAGAATTCTTCCGGATACTCACATTCACTTCGTCCATCCTTTATCTGCGTTTAAAAACACACGTACTCGCGCATACTTTTCTTCTGCAGTGGGTTTCATGAGATGCTAATTCTCTTCGGGGAAGGCGCATGTCTGAAAAATGCTTTACCAGTAATAACAGTGGCACTGATATTAGTCACAGTAGTGACAATTACAACCGCATCACAGGCAGATGACATTGTGATGATGGTTACTGTGGTGGTGGTGGTCGTGATGATGATGATATAATGATGATGGTGATGATGATGATGATGATGATCATGATCATGACCATGATGATGATGATGATGACGACGACGACGACGACGACGATGACGACGATGATGATGATGATGATGATGATGACGACGACACAATGATGATGATGATGATGACAGATGATGACGACGACGACGATGATGATGATGATGATGATAATCATGATGATGATGATGATGATGATGATGATGATGATGATGCTGCAGTTTGTACATGATCTCAGCCACAGCCATGGAATCGTCCTCTCAGTCATTGCTTCCCTCCCTATCTTCCTTCAGTCCACCTTTATGTGCTTGTGCTTCCACTTCACCCTCCTCCTCCTCCTCCTCCTCCTCCTACTCCAGCTTCTTCTTCTTTCTTCTTCTTCTTCTTCTTCTTCTTCTTCTTTCTTTTTCTTCTTCTTCTCCCTCCTCCTCCTCCTCCTTCTCCTACTCCTCCTCCTCTTCCTTCTTCTGCAGCAGCAGGGCTCTTTCTTTCTTTCTTTCTTTCTTTCTTTCCATCCTCGTTTCCTTTCCTTCTTTCTTTCTTTCTACTTCTTCCTCCTGCTTCTCCTCCCCCTCGACCACCACTTCCTCCTTCCCCTCCTCTCTTTTTCTTCTTCAACCTTGTTCATCAGAATACCATTTCGCTGCTCTTTTGCAGCTTTACAAAGACTGTTTTAAATGAATTAAAGGCTGGTATTGTTGAGAAGTGAAGACAGGCAAGCGGCTTTTTCCTCCGCCTGTCCTGCTCCGTTTCTTCATTTTGCTCTTCTTCTTCTCTTCTTCTTCTTCTTTCTTCTTCTTCTCCCCGTCCTTGGTCTTGGTCTCCCATCTTCTCCTTGTGTCTCCCTTTTCTTTCTCTGTCTCTTCGACTTTCCCTTTTCTTTCTCCCTTTTCTTATTTTTCCTTATCTCTCTCCTTGTCTTCAATCTTTTTCTTCCTCCTGCTTCTGCTCCTCCTCCTGCTTCTCTCTCTCTCTCTCTCTCTCTCTCTCTCTCTCTCTCTCTCTCTCTCATTCACCTTGTTTCCAACAGTGTGACCAGGAACTCTTCCTAACCCGTCTCCTATCATCTAAGGGCGATAACCGCCACTGTGGACCTGACAAACCACATGGTACAGACTACAGCCATGCCATGACAGTAATTAAGGGTCACATGACTCATCTTGACCAATCCCTGTTATAAGAACCTGTATAAGGAAAGGCAGTCTCTTGCATAGTCTGGGTACCTCCGCTGACGTCAACTTCTTAAAATAGTTTTCTTTTAAGAATTTAAAGTAAATCCGCCAATTAACATGGACAAACAATTTTTTTTTTTTAAACGCGTTTCCACTTCGTAGGTCTTCTTTCAACGTCCTTCCTACGCCGAATTAAAAAAAAAAAAAAAAATAAATGATTACTCGTTGTTCGTTTTCATTGTTCTGAATGTCGTTTTATCTTGCGTGGAGAAGACCGTGGAGATCGAAACGCATCGTGTTTTGTCTGGTAATTTGTTTGTGCACATCAAGTGGTGGACTTCCTTTGAATTCCTTTTGCAGATTTCTTTAGATTCCAGCCTTCACTCAACTCATCTCGCTTTGAAACTAACTCTCTTAAAAATAGGTTCCTGCTGCCCCCGTATGTTGATCGCCGGTGTCGGGGCTGTGGGGAGACTAGCCAGGCTGTGGGTGTGGGACAGGGTGTAGACTTCTTCTTCTTCTTCTTCTTCTTCTTCTTCTTCTTCTTCTTCTTCTTCTCCTCCTCCTCCTCCTCCTCCTCCTCCTCCTCCTCCTCTTCTTCTTCCTCCTCCTCCTCCTCCTCCTCTTCTTCTTCTTCCTCCGCCTCCCCTCCTCCTCCTCCCCCTTCCCCTCCTCCTCCTCCTCCTCCTCTTCTTCTTCTTCTTCTTCTTCTTCTTCTTTCGTTGAGTGTCCACCTTCATCAAGCTGAAGATTCTGACACTACAAAAGAGGGTTTCTGGATTTCACACTTAGTTGGAATGCTTCCTGCATCATCAGCTTACAGTGGGTTGGGATAGGAAAAAAAAGGGGGTCTGGGGGCCACCCACTTTTCTTCAGGCCTCTGGGGGGTGGGGTGGATGGGGGGGGGCGTAGGTAGACCTTACTCTGAAGTGGGTGGGACTGACTAAGGTGAGGAAGAGAGATAGGTGTGGGAGGGGGGGGGGAGGGGGGGTAACAAGAGAGGGAGCAGGAGAGGGGAGGGGAAGGGGGAGGAGGAGGTTAAATCCAGGATTTGAAGTCCTCCAGCGAGACTGATGCCACTACCCTCAGCTGGAAGTTTGTTGAACGCCACTGAAAGAAAGAAAAAAGGACAACGACGTTCATTTCATCACGGACGGGGGGGGGGGGGGGGGGGGGGGGGGGGGGGGGGAGGGGGGGGGGGGGAGAAAGGAAGGGGGGGAGGTGAGGGGAGAAGAAAGGAAAGGGTGTTCGGGGGGTGGGGAGAGGAGGGAGAGCGGGTGGAAGAAGGGGTTCGGAGGATCCGGCGGAGGGCGGACGGGGAGAGAGCATGGAGGACTTGATGAATAGTTGTTTCTCCCCTCTTTTCAGTGTCTTTTTCTCCTTCTCTAACTGCTTCTTTACAGATTTTCCTTCTCCCCTCCCTCTGTGTGTGTGTGTGTGTGGTGTGTCTGTGTGTGTGTGTGTGTGTGTGTGTGTGTGTCTCTTTCTCTCTCTCTCTCTCTCTCTCTCTCTCTCTCTGTCTCTGTCTCGTCTTCTCTCTCTCTCTCTCTCTCTCTCTCTCTCTCTCTCTCTCTCTCTCTCTCTCTCTCTCTCTCTCCTCTCATCTCTCTCTCTCTCTCCCTCTCTCCTCTCTCACATCTCTCTCTCTCTCTCTGCACATGCACGTGTCTCTGTATATATGGACATATCTCTCTGGGTTGGTCAGTTGGAAAGGGTGGTAATTCATAGATAAATCGGGGAAAAGGCGGGGAAGGGAGAGGGTGTGTTGGCGGGGGATACACTCACACCGAAGGGGTTGCAGGGTGCGCATGTCAACCGTGTCAAGGTTTCTCTGGACAAGGCCATGTATACGCCACTGACATAACGACGTGTGCATAAACGACGGTGCGCATGTGATGGACGTTGCATAAACGACGTTCGCATTTGTGGGGTGTTGTGATTTGTGGCGTGCATGCAATGCCTGTTTGTGTGAGAAAAATGGCAGTCGTAAGTCCTATCTTCCGACAGGTTAGCTAGTCTCCATACTATGCTTGCGTCACCAGTTCTTGCTTCATTCCCCCTGCCCTGTCAACCAACTTTCGTCAAAAATTCTATGAAAAGGCATATATAAACCTTGAAACTTCCTATGAGCTTATATTCATACCTAAAGTCGCGTGTTGCCGGGCTCTCATCAACTGGCTCTCTGATTCTTTATTCTGCGGTGTGGGCTTGTGTGAATCAACAGTCATGACAGTCTCTGCCCCCCCAAAAGGCGTTTGTTGTCACTGTTCTGCATACGGTCGATTTCCAAGTGATCCTAATACTGATAAGTGACAACAGAGGAACGCGTAAATGTCGGTCAGTCGTCATTACTCGTAAATCAAGAGCAAACTTCATTGTCGATCCTTTGACATTTCAAAAACACTTTGCCAGCCCGGGTCTTTTCATTTCTGGTACTATGGCACTTGACTGCTGGACAAAGGTTGTCGCCCTTTTTCAGACGATCGCTTTTTTTTTTTTTTTCCACATGCCCTTTTAGGAAAACATAACTCGTAAATCCGTCTCGCAGTTCTGTTACCAGATCCTTCTCTTTTCATTGACTCTTTTCATTAACATAACATTTTGAAAAAATTGGGAAAATGGACAGCTGGTTTAAAGGACTTCATTTTCTCTACAAAGACTGCTCAATAATAGTGTATGAATGCGAACCATGTATCTTGTCCAGGTAGTATCGCATGATCATAGTGTTCACAAACAGATGGCATGATACCAGCGCATGAATGCGCACCGACCATCTCATCCACTTAGCATCAAAATTATTATGCGTTCACGAACACGTGATAAGTCTTGACCAATCAGATGTCTCATAATTATAGGTTTTTTTGTTTTTTTTTAAGGGTGCATGATCCAATCTCAGCTTCAAAAAAACGCCTGTTCCATACCAGTTCTCGTGATCAGCTGGAACAAAAAGAAGCGGAAATTACGAGTTTGGAACGTTCGACAAAGCTGGTTGATTGAAAAAAGAAGAAAAAGAAAAGACTGCAGAAAATCGGTGAAGTCCTAGTTTAGAAGTCCCCCCCCCCCCCCCCCCCCCCCCCCCCCCCCCCCCCCCCCCCCCCCCCCCCCCCCCCCCCCCGTTTGTCTACATCTCTTTCCATTTGTGCTCAGCGGACAGGATGGCTCTTCTCTCCGTGGAGCGCCAATCAATGAGATGGACACAAAGAGGGCTTGTAAACTAGGACATCGCTCAATGTAGCGTCCTAAAGAGGGGAATGGGGGAATGGGTAGTTTAATCAATTAACCGCCACCTTACCCTTTCCCGGTCCCTTGCATCTTCACTGCCCGCGTTCCCTGCCCCACCCTTGTGTTCAGGCTGTCTTCAGAAATGGAAGGTACGTGCTGGTGCTTCTGCTTTGTTTCGTTACTCTATTTCGATTCTTCTTCTTCTTCTTTTTCTTCTTCTTCTTCTTCTTCTAGAGAGATTGGCCCCCTTTTTCCTCCTCCTCCTCCTCCTCCTCCTCCTCCTTCCTCCTCCTTCTCCTCCTCCTCTCCTCCTCCTCTAGTTAGTTCTTCTTCTTTCTTCTTTTTTCTTCTTCTTCTCCTTAACTGCACGTTTAAAAAGAAAAAAAAAAAAAAATGTTATTCTTTTGATCTGATATAGACAATTGTGTTTTCTGTGGTGAGTGTGCGAGCGCGCGACCGTGCGTGCGTGTGAGTGTGTGTGTGTGTGTGTGTGTGTGTGTGTGTGTGTGTGTGCGTGTGAGTGTGAGTGTGTGTGTGTGTGTGTGTGTGTGTGTGTGTGTGTGTGTGTGTGTGCGTGTGTGTGTGTGTTGTGTGTGTATGTGTGTGTGGTGTGCGTGTGTGTGTGTGTGTGCGCGCGTGCGCGCGCGCGCGCACGCGTGCGTGTGTGTGCTTATAAACAGTGCGAGCAGATTTCAACGGTACAACGCTCATTTTTTATTTCAAACTGTTGTTGTAATGATATTATTTTCGTTATGGCCAAATCAGCAATGTTCATCTTCGTTCATTCCTTGGCGCTTGGAATGGAATTAATTCACTATTGTCATATCTATCATCACATTCTATGCATAATTATGTTCTTAAATGCTATACTGAAAGGCAAACAGGAAGAAGAAAGTGTGTGTGTGTGTGTGTGTGTGTGTGTGTGTGTGTGTGTGTGTGTGTGTGTGTGTGTGAATGCACGCCCGCTTGTGCGCATAGTTGAATACGTCTAGGAGAAGGGTGGGGGGAAAGCAGCATCACCTCTCTGTTGATAGTACTGTCAGCTTCATATCATTCCAGCACCATAACACAAACACAGCCCGTTATGCCCTTTACAAACTGTACGATGAAAAGAGAAGGCGAAGAAGACAGACAGCACCAGAGGAAAAAGACAAATCAGAGTAGGTGGGGAGGGGGGGGGGGAGGAGGGGGGGTCGGAGGAGGGAGATGAAGGTGTCAGCGAAAAAATGGATGCGAGCGGGGGGGGGGGGGGGGGGGGGGGGGTGAGATGAGAGAGGACGGGGATTGATGAAGACGTCGCTCCATTCGATGTATCTGTGTCCCCCTCTGTTGGCTGGGTAAATGACTAACCCTCAGCACCCCATCGGCTCTGTCGTTCTTCTTAGCTGCCAGCTCCACCACCCCGACAGTGGGTCCAGGCCTGTGTGAAGCCGCTACGTCCTGTTGTGTATTGAACGCACGGATTCATGTTATGAAACTGTATGGTGTTTGTTGTCTCGCCATTTCGTAGGGAAAATGAGCTCAGTTCCTTGGAGTCATAACGTATGCTGTTGTCGCGCAGTTTTGCGTTACACTGCCTTTGTATACGTTACTAATTGTCTTATATACGTTACTAATTATCTTATCTACTGTGTACCCGTGGTTTGGTCGTCTCACGATTCTCACCTGTATGTAACTGTACCACGACGGAGGACTGGAGGACCTGCGACTTGCGACGTAGACTGGGGAATCCGTTGAAGAAATGACGAACGAGGAAACCGTCTGAAGAACAGACGAACGAGACAACAACAACAACAACAAACTGTACCACGTCCAGTGGTAGACCGTGATATGTTTTCCCTGATTTATTTGAAAAGAGTTGGAGTTGTGTAAATCACGTACATGGTCGTCCTGTTCTGAAAATGTTCAATCATGGTGCGCATACAACTGGAATGTATATCCAACGCTATCAACTTATATCAAGAATGTGTAAGTTTTGGTGGTCCGTACCTAAGTAGGATTTAGTACTAAGGAGAAAGTATAGTTCTCAAGAAGCCATATCGGGTTACGCTTTTTTAACAAAGAGGAAGTGTTTAAAACATCTTTCTCGTGAGATACAGCTTGTGTCAGTCTGGCTGAAGGTCTGGTCATATACATCCTCACCGACCTTGCTGATAGTGAAACATGATGTCACGGTCCGGCTGAAGGCCTGGTCATATACCCTCACCGACCTTGCTGATAGTGAAACATGATGTCACGGTCCGGCTGAAGGCCTGGTCATATACCCTCACCACCTTGCTGATAGTGAAACATGATGTCACGGTCCGGCTGAAGGCCTGGTCATATACCCTCACCGACCTTGCTGATAGTGAAACATGATACCCACGGTGCAGGCTGAAGGCCTGGTCATATGCCCTCACTGACCTTGCTGATAGTGAAAACATATGCCACGGTCCGGCTGAAGGCCTGGTCATATGCCCTCACTGACCTTGCTGATAGTGAAACATGATACCACGGTGCAGGCTGAAGGCCTGGTCCTGTAAGCTTTCAGGTGGCCATTGCCGTAACTCTGTGTACACCGGAAGCGTCGCAAACATGAAGATTCCCTTCCGCTTCCGAGTTTGCATGCCATGTGACGCACTTCAGTTTTCCTGTCACGCAGTGGATTGGGTTGTATGAGGGAGGGAGGAACAGAGAGAGAGAGAGAGAGACAGACAGACAGACAGACAGAGAGACAGAGAGGAGAGAGAGAGAGACAGAGAGAGAGACAGAGAGAGAGAGAGAGAGCGAGAGAGAGAGAGAGACAGAGAGAGAGAGAGAGAAGGGTGGAAGTGAAGAGAGAAGAGAAAGGAAAGACAGAGAAAATGAAGCAAAGAGAGAAAGCATCGAGGAAATGAAGAGAAACACGCATAAAGTGCCCAAGTACCTCTGAACGCGCTCGTTAAGGACACAACACAACACAACACACAACACACACACACACACACACACACACACACACACACACACACACACACACACACGAAAATATCCGTATCTGTATCCGCACTCTCTCTCTCTCTCTCTCTCTCTCTCTCTCTCTCTCTCTCTCTCTCTCTCTCTCTCACACACACACACACACACACACGCACGCGCGCGCGCGCGCACACGCGTTTTCTAATGCCACCATATGACTAGTTGCCTCACTGTTGGCATGCATGTTAATCACGATAAAACCACTGTGCTTACTGTCAGCCAAAGTAGCTCAGTTGAGAAAAGAGTTAGGCCGAAGATGGAAAGGTCCGTGCTTCACTTTCTGATGGCTAGCGCCACCACCCCCCACCCCCCCCGACTCTCCCTCCCCTCTCTCTCTCTCTCTCTCTCTCTCTCTCTCTCTCTCTCTCTCTCCTCCTTGGTTTCCAAGGTAACCGGAGCGGGTGTAAGAGTCCTAGGGAACGGGAAGGAGGGGCTGGAGAAAAGGGAAGGGGGGGGGGGTTGAAGGGGAAGAGAGAGAGAGAGGGTTGCGGAAGGAAGGAGATGGAAACGAGGGTGGGGGCTGATTCGTGGAGACAATTGAAAGGGGAACACGCGGATCAGGAAGGGGGACGAGCTTGCTGGTGGAGAGAAAGAGCGAGAGAGAGAGAGAGAGAGAGAGAGAGAGAGAGAGAGAGAGAGAGAGACCGATTGACTGATTGAGTAATCGATTGGTTTATTGATTGTTTGACCCTTGATTGAATGAATGGCTAATATACCACTAAATAGATGTTGGTTAAAGAACTGCTCTTTATTCCTATGGAGGATGAAAAAAAAAAAACAAAAGACAGAGAAGAAGGGAGAGGATGTGGACAGAGAGAAAAGGAGGCGGAAAGAGAGAGAGAAGAGAGGAGAGTGGGACAGGAACAGACAGACAGTGTTTGGGAAAATGAGGAGAAACAATTAAGAATGGACGTGCGTCCACGCACATGTGCTGTCAATGCGCAGGTGTACGCGCGCGCGAACACACACACACACACACACGCGCGCGCATGCACGCACGCACGCACTGGTCAAACTGTTAGCTGCTTTCTGCTTCTTTGAATGACAAGTAGGTAAAAGAGATCGAAATCGAGCAGAGAGAGAGACAGTGAAGAGAGAGAGAGAGAGAGAGAGAGAGAGAGAGAGGAGAGAGAGAGAGAGGCGGAAGACAGAGACAGACAGAGAGAGAGGAGTAAGGAGGGGATGGCCGAAAGATAGACAGAAAGAAAGATAGAGGCAGACAGACAGAGAGAAAGGCAGGCAGGCAGGCAGACATACAAAATGAACGCACCTGCCCCACGCCCTGTGAAGCCGGCTGTCACGACTCATCCTCAATTAACCCCTTAACCTCCAGCTTCTGGGTTCAAAATGTCCAAAGCTTCCTGGGCTCCGTGGCAACAGTTGAACTCTACCCGACCTCCGCTTATCAATATGCCTGTCACAAGAACGTGTGTTCGCATGCTCGCGCGTGCTCGCGCGCGCGCGCGCGCGTACGCACACACACACACACACACACACACACACACACACACACACACACACACACACACACACACACACACACACACACAGTACGCACGCACGCTCGCACACACGCGCGCGTGCACACACACACACACACACACACACACACACACACACACACACACACACACACACACACACACACACACACACACACACACACACACACACACACACACACACACACACACAACACACACACACACACACGCACGCACGCACGCACGCACACACGCACTCGCACACACGCACGCACGCACGCACGCTCGCACACGCACACACACACACATACACACACGCGCGCGCGCATCTGCACGCAATCAGGCGCGCGCATACACACACACACACACACACACACACACACACACACACACACACACACACACACACACACACACATTCGGAAACAGAGGCACACAAATGCGCACACACATACATACAGAGACATTCACGCGCGCGTGCGCGCGCGCGCTCGTACTAATGCACACATGGACACACTTGCACACTCACGCGCACACACCCCTCACACACATATACCATCGTGCGTGGCGTAGACATGCTAGCACGTGAATACACACACACACACACACACACACACACACACACACACACACACACACACACACACATATTCGGAAACAGAGGCACACAAATGCGCACACACATACATACAGAGACATTCACGCGCGCGTGCGCGCGCGCGCTCGTACTAATGCACATGGACACACTTGCACACTCACGCGCACACACCCTCACACACATATACCATCGTGCGTGGCGTAGACATGCTAGCACGTGAAACACACACACACACACACACACACACACACACGCACGCACGCACGCACGCACGCACGCACACGCACGCACGCACACACACAAGCACACACACACGCACGCACGCACGCACGTACAAACGCACACATGCGTGCGCATTACATCACTGAGTGGCACATAGTGAGAGAGAGAGAGTGAGACAGAGACAGAGAGACGACAGAAGGGAAAGATTGAGAGAGAGAGAGAGAGAGAGAGAGAGAGAGAGAGAGAGAGAGAGGGAGGGAGGGAGGGAGAGAAAATGGAATATGCTTTGTTCACTTCAGGCCACAGCCCCAACTGAACGACGAGAGAGAGAGAGGGGGGAAAGAGAAAATGGAGCCCCTAGAAAAGAGACAGAGAGAGAGAAGAGAGAGAGAGAGAGAGAGAGAGAGAGAGAGAGAGAGAGAGAGACAGCTTTTCTGTTTTCGCTAATTCTCAACAGGCGAGGAATAAAGTGTCAAATCCAAACAGCATTAAATACGAAGCCAATTTCCCCCACCAGAATCCCTCATCGATTTGTTCCGGTTTCTATCGAATTACGCGCATTATAGGAATTGATTGTGTTATTCCCTCCCACCCCACCCACCCCACCCCCATTCACCCCCCCGTCCACCCCCCCTACCCCCCCCCCCCCCCCCCCCCACCCACCACCCTGCACCATCCACCTACAACCACCCCATCCCTTCCCCTCTTGCTTTGTGAGACAGAGAGCTGTTGATTAATGTCAAACTGGCATAGGTTTTTGACTGACCTTTGATGTGATGGTGGTAGTTTGCTTTTGTTTATTTATATATTTATACAGAAAGTTCTTTTTTTTTATGTTTTATTCTTTAGGTCATTCTGTGAGGCTAACTGAACAAACGCAAATGAGTGTGCGAGCAAGTGAACAAACGAATAACAGAACAGACGAACGAATCGATAATTATCACTTGTTTGTTGTTACGGTTATTATATTTCTGTGTAATTTGTGTATTGTTATTATTATTATCATCATCATTATTATTATGATTGTTGTTCTTACATCGTCATCATTGCCGTCATCACCCATATTACTGGTGTTATTATTATCACTGTCATATTGTTGTTTGTATCCATTTGTGCATCTATGAGTTTATATTCTTCTTGTTATCATTTGTCATTATCATGTGTCCGTTTCACGATTATGATGATGACGGGTGACGATAAGACTTTCACCCGCGCGCGCGCGCGAGCGTGTGTGTGTGTGTGTGTGTGTGTGTGTGTGTGTGTGTGTGTGTGTGTGTGTG